>VWYK01082985.1:21884-42113 GCA_013399775.1 Semnornis frantzii | reverse complement strand
ATGTTTCATTTTAAAATTACAAGAGCACAAATGCACAAAATTGCAAAGGCCTCTATCCAACAAAGCACTTACATGTATACTTAATTTTAAGTCTCTCTACAGTCACGCTTTGCTGAATTGAGGCATAATAACGGTAAACTTCTAGGCCAAACTCTGGACTGAATTCAGTAGATGCAGATGTCTTTAAAAGGAAACAATATGTGTATATAGCAAGCACATCTCTAGACACGCATGCCTGATCACTTGCATTCACGTTCTGAAATTGTCAAACGCATGAACATTTGTTTCCCTAGGTTTAAAATTCTTGCCTTATTTAACAAAGAGACACAGAGGTGCTTTACCCTGCCAGCATTAAAAATGGTCTCTGCTCAGAAGACCTTGCAGTCTAAAATTTAGACATATGAATAGCAGGTAAAACATAGGAGCAGAGGAGAATGGAGGAGAACTGGAGTAACAGGCTCACATGGTTATTCATTGTAGACATGTGTGTTTTGTGGTTGCCAAGTTCTAAGTTTTAAATATAGACGTTTACTTTTATGTAGAAGTAATAATTATTAACAGAGCACAAATCTTAGGGGGCTCTACAGATCATTTTGACAATCCAGAGTGAATGAGGGTTTTGCCACTCATTTCAATAGTCAGGCTTTTATTCTGTCTCTGCTTTAACCCATTCATCCCCAAAAGAGGATGCACACAAGTCTTGATAACTCAGCCAGGTCTGACCTGACCTGTATAGCTTAGAAATCTGGGTGCGAATATCTGCCAACTCTCTGCTCTCAGAAGTAGGATGTATCCTTCATTGCTTAGCTGTAAAAAGCAGCACATCAAGCAGCAATAAACTCTCCTCTAGCTCTTCTCTATAGCAAAGCCTCCTAATTAGCCTTGCTATCATCTAGAAGCCAAGTAGGAGACGCTTACAGAAGAGGGGTTGCTGCACGATGCCTCTACCCGCCACTGCTTTTCTGAGACAAAAGGCATGTGGAAACACAGTGGTATAGAACTGCTAGATGGGATGGCCATGCTCAAAGCTGTCATCTGCTCCTGCATGCCCCAGGAACCACAAGTGTCTCATAGCCCTGGCTCACACAGGAAAAGAGTTTTAAAACTAGCAGCCAGCAGCTTTCACTATTAACTTTCAGTTTTGAAACAGCTGAGAAGTGGAGGTTTTGAGGAAGTCTGGGTCCAATTTTTATTTTTAGATAAACTGCCAGGGAAATAAATCACAAAATAATGATTTTCAGTAATTTTTATAGGAGAACTGACAGCTCACTGTAGTGACTCAGTATTTGCTGAATACTTCACAGTATTGTGCAAGCATTTTCATACACGATTAAAAGAATTTAAGGGATCTGGGCTTTGTTGAAACACTTTGGAAGTGTTTCAGCATGAGGTGGGAAGAAGGTAGCAACTTTGTATTTCTTTTTGCAGTAGACACTTCTAAGGAATCATGCAAAGTTGGTATATTTCTAATATTTCAGAAATTGTACCCCACATTAAGATATATAAAAGTCACTTATTACAGAAATAGAAAGTAACCTTAAAGTCACTGGTAAAGTTGGAGTAATACATGGGTTGGTTGCACTCTTGCCCAAATTTAATTGACCTGTTGGACAGGAAAAAAAGCTTTCCAGAAAGATGATGCTAGTAGCAAAACACCTTTGTAGTGTTAACGAAGAAAACCCTTTAGAAAGCAGAGGATTTTTCTTCATGTATTTTCTCCTTGGTGCTGTTTGTGGTGGTTTTGTTTTTTAAGGTGCTTTGTTGGGTTTGGTTGAGGGTTTTTTTGTTGTTTGATTTGGGATTTTTTTTTTTTAATTTTTTTTTTAGGTTTGGAGTTTGGGGCTTTTTTAAAACATCTTTCAAAAAATCCTACGTTAAAATCAACGAGGAGGCTATGAAGCCCCTCTAAAGCAAGGCACAAGCTCTAAGTAAAGAAACTGGCTTTAGTTCAGTAACTTCAGTGTGGCTCCATGCTGCCTGAAAGGTCCATTCACAGAGAAGTTAATGCAGTATCTTAGCCTGAATTACCTCCTTTTTATCACTACCTCCATGCTATTTCGGTTTTGGGGTTTTTTTCCTTGGGTTTTTTGTTTGGTTGGTTGTTTTTTTGCTGGTGGTTTTTTTTGTTGGTTTTTTTTTTTTACTTAAATGTACTTGTTAAATTTTAATGGTCTTTTGAAACACTGATGAATTAAAATACTGCTGTATGCAGCTTGCTGGGTCCAAAGAATCACACAGCAGGCCCAAGAGCTGTGCTCAAGCCATACTAAAGTAGTTTAGCTATAGCAGATGATTTTTTTATTTTCAGTGTAGGCATGATGTAATAACCACACAGCTAATAAGATTCAACTACTTAGCCATGTCCCATATTATTCTTATGAAACACTATAGTAATCTGTGGTTGAATCTGAGCTTTCTCTAAATTGGTCCACATTATGATCTGATTTGCTCCCTCCGAGCAATGCAGATCTTCAGTACCTACAGACACTGCTGCCTGTGTGAGACAGGCTTGTCCTCGTCCAAGTCACTGCACTAGCAGTCACTGTCCATTTTGCAGACAGAGCTGGAGGCAGCAACCCCTAAGTACACATGGCTGCAATATGTTTGCAATATTGCATGAACTCAGACTTTGGAAAAAATTTAGTATAGCAATAATAGAATAAACCAAATATTATTTGTGAATGAGAGGAAATAAATGCTGACTTGTTTAACTGCAAGTCTTCTTTTGGTTGGGACAATGCTTTGTTATGCAACGGAAATGCTAAAAGTCAAGCAACAAGTAATTTCCTTTTACACTTAGAAGACAGCCCCAATTATTTGTTGAACTTCCAACTGTGATGGACAAGGAAGTACAATACATAGGTCTGGAGATGTTAAGGCAAAATACTGTATAAGCTATCCCAACTCACACCGCAAACCTACTAGACCACCAAAATACCCCTGCATTAAGTTTAATACTTTGATGAACAGTTTCTACATAACTGAAGAATATTTTTCAGAGACATCTTGCAGTGGTCCAAAAACACCAAGACAGATAGAACCCACTGCAAATGTTAGCAGAGTTTCTACCAGGTACTTTCAAATGGATCCTTTACTTCCAATTTCAGCTTCAGTTTTCAAGTATTGCTTCTGACATTTTCCTGCCAGGTGAGAAAGCTCCCTAGAACCCTGTAGTTTCTTCCTAGGAAGAATGTTTTTACATTGTATTTGAGTAATTTATCAATCTTCTTTTTATACTGAAAGATACAATAAAACAGCCTGCAGCCTTGATAGCAAAGTAGGTTTCCAGGAGAGTTTAAGAGTAGAGGAAGTCTTAATTTGACTACTTACAATGCAGCACTGGTCATTTCCCCTTTCAGACTTGCCAACAGGTTCTGCTTTCTTTTGGAAAAAGCTATTTGCTCACATTAAGAAGGACATAAACATGTATCAGTTCAGGTAGCCCTTGGTCTCTCAGCCTGTTTTTTGTGGACACGAGCAGTATTTGTGACAAACCAATTTGGAATTGCAAAGCAGATAGAACTTTAAACTTTGTCTAAATCTAAAGCTCTAGTGCTACTTCTAACAGCAGCTTCCGTTTCACTGAAGTATTTTCTTTTCATAGAAGTGGATTTCAACTAATCTTAGACTGATTTGAGAAAACCCTTTGCAGATCCCAATGTCATTACAGACTGTTTGCAAAGGCTTGCCATTGATTGTTGCCAACAGTCACTGGTGGACAGAGGCTTTTCTTCCCCACCAGCATCTTCTAGAGGGACTGCCTGGATTTCTAATATGGAGCTGTATTCTGAACATGAGAGCCACCACAGTTTGATTGGTAACTAGCGCAAGCACCTGCATATGATTTTGTTATTAGAATCACAGAATCTATAACTAGCTGGAAGAGACCTCAAAGAGCATCCAGTCCAACCCTCGACCCAGCGCTGAGGAGTCAGCACTAAACCACGTCCCTAAGCATCAGGGCCACACAGTGCTTGAACACCCCAAGGGATGAGGACTCCACCACCCCCCTGGGCAGACCATTCCAATGTTTGATAAGACTTTCAGTGAAGAAATATTTCCTAATATCCAGCCCAAACCTCCCCTGGCACAGCTTGTAACCATTTCCTCTAGTCCTGTCACTTGTACTCATGGAGAAGAGGCTGCCCCCCTCCTTGTTCCAACCTCCCTTCAGATAGTTGTAGAGAGCAATAAGGTCTCCCCCCAGCCTCCTCTTCTCTAGACTGAACAACGCCAGCTCCCTCGGACACTTCTTGGAGGTCCTCTGCTCCAGACCCTTCACAAGCTTGATACATGGAATCAGTGTGGAAGAAAGAGTTACACCCTCAGCAGCACATGCAGCATCCTCCAGGAGTCATGCCTTGGCCACCCCTCTTGGAAGCCAGCCACTGCTAGGGCTGCCCCATGGACCCACTCCTGGACAGCTGTTGCCAGCCAGCCCCTTACACAGTGACCTGCTCTCTATCACAGAGCTGTGTAATGTTATCCAAACCTATCCTCTGCCTTCACTGGTGCCCTTTAGGGACTCGGTCCCTGGAGCTATACCTGAAGCTCTGTACAAAAGCCATTCTTCCCCTTGCCATTTTACTACCTGTGCCAGCAGCTCTTCCTGTTCATCACCCAAGACCCACTTCCCTGAAATCTAATGGGAGATTTCCCAGTCTGTTTTTTGCCCAAAACTTGGGGCCCTTGCCAGCTCTCACATTTAGCCTGTGACAGCCCTGTGCCATGCAGAAGTAACATTACTGAGCCACTGGGAGTCATGGCTTGTAGGAAGAAAAAGCTGCTCTATTCCCTCACAGCACAACCACCGGCACCAAAGGGATCACAAATCCTGTCAGGGCTTCCCTGTCTGGCACTAAAATGATACCTATTATTTATGGATACCCCTTTTTAAAATTAGATGATTACAAATTAGAAAATACATATCCTTAAATCTGAAAGTGCAAAAAGGGGTTATAAATATGCTAAGTCATTCTTTTATGTGACCTGAATAATTATGGAAACTCTAAGAGTTGCAATTTAAAAGGATTTTCAAAACACTTTGTCTTTCAAAAGAGACATCAGTAGAAGGTCATCTTTGACCTCTGCATTGCGTGGGTTTTTCTGATGGAGTAGATAGACCTAAAATAAAATGATGGCTGCCCTCCTGTAATTATCAAGTAGGAAGCTGAAACAAATGGAAAGCCAAAGTATCAGTATCGAAATGCACTCACATGGAATCAGCAGATAGATAAGCATTACACTTAAATCTCTACAAGATGCCGTGGCTGAACTTAAAGGAAGACATTGATTTTTAATGCAGACAATACATCTGTAATTATTGTATGCTACAATTATTATAGCAGCATATGCAAATCTTACACAGTGCAGTATGGGACCAGACTGCTCACACGGACGACCAGTTTGTGCAGTTGTGGCAATCACAGCACAAGCTGGAGAGAAAACCTCACATGCACGTCCATCTCCCATGTTTGGGAGCTGGGCAGATCCACCCTTCTGTCCTATTAACCATGTGCCCATCAACCTGATACTGGAGCAGCATTTACAGATTAAAAAAACAGGAGTGTCAGTTCTAATGCTAAGGGACAAGTGCCCTCGTCTTCTGGCATACCATGTTTTCTTTGAAATGACTTGTCCTCTTAGATTTTTAGATTAAAAACAGTGAGTATATAATTCATATATACCACATAAATTTTATATTAAAAAAAAAAACCTTAAAAGCATACCTACAGTACTTTAGTACCTGACTTGTATATTTATGTGACTATTGTTAGAAGTGACTAATTGGGTTTGATTAGCTTCATCATTAATATTCTGTCCATAATTTAACATGCTTCAATAAAATACCCTAAAGCAGTATAATGATTAGATTTCAGGAATATGTGTTTTGCAATTAAGTTGCTCTTGATTTTGATATGCAGATTAAGAAATGGTGGTCTCATTTGAAAAAAACTGCCCTTATTAACTCAGCAGTATACTCTGAAGATTAGGTAAGAAATCCAAGATTTTCTCTTTGTATATGCTAGTTAAAATGTATTTCAATCAAGCATATGTGGGCAAATCAGATTTGATTAGTTTAAGTTCGCAGTCATTCTATCTAAATGAATAATGTGTCACCTAACATTGCAAAAATTTGATTAATAGTTTATCAGTTAATTAAAAATGGGGTTTAATTTTTCTTTTTTAGGAAAATGCAAGGTAGATATTCCTTGTCTTCATCATAAATGCAAATTATTTCATCTTGAATCTATTGTTCCTTGCTTGCTTCTTAGCCAACTGGCAAGAAAATAAAGCTTTTAAAGCAATCTCTTTTAGAGAGAAGTAGTAAAACTTTGTTTGCTTACACATATGGCTGCCAGTTGTCTAAATTTGAGCAGGATAATCCATGCACATCTTTATTCCGCTCCCAGGCTCTTCAGGGACTACTTTGAAGAGGCCTTGGCCTGTCTTTGCGCCATCTCGAAGCAGGTCCAGGAGGACTGCAAGTGAAGTGGACAGGCAGGACCCACAGAAAGGTTCAGGGAGAACAGAGGAGATGCCATCCACTCCAGGGAGTAAACACAAGAATCTCAGAGGACAGCCATTATTGACAGCCCTGGCCAGCCCCATGAGCTAAGCACAGCAGCAGCAGCAGCAGCTGAGTCTTCCACGTACCCTCTGTTAGCCAGCAAAGGTGTAAAGCCTTGCCTCTTCACAGTGGCAGCCCTTTGGGGCCATCAGCCCATCACAAGCCAACAGAAGCACAGGGGCAGGTGGTAAGCAAGAACCCAAACTAAGGGCTCCCAGGAATGGGAGCTACCAGGCAGACCAGGTATCTGAGCACAGCTGCTGTAGGGTTACACTTTGTGGATATCTATACAGACACATTCTCCCTAATGGACCTGTTTAGCCAGGGAAGGGAGCAGAATGAAGCTGCTGGTGATGCCTGCATTTGAGCGAGTGCTCCATACCTGCCTGGTCTGTGTTGCCAGCTGTATATATGTTTATGTGGTGTATGCAAGTATCTACTGGCAATACATCTTTCAACCTCACTGCTGGTTGGACCTAGCAGCTTGGAGCTGCTGCAGCCTTGCCTCTCTCGGGCTGTCAAGTCCTGCTTGATACATTTTCCCCTGCATATCTATGCATAACAACTTGATAAAGAAGAGATGGGGTATTTCCTGCATTTAACATCTTAGAAAGTTATTTATGAACACCAACATTAAATAAATGATAGTGCTACAAAAATCAAGCATGGAAAGCTAGGAAACTGGCAAAGCTGTAGTTTCCTTCACGACCTCAGTTTGGTTACTTGGTGCAGACACACCATATAGTTTTAATTATATTCTCCCATATTACACTTTCCACAGTATTTTGTATTATCCAGTGCACAGCATGAGTAGTGCTCTCTGAATTAGCAAGCATCAAACATACACATCTACACATAACATTATCCAAGTACACAATTTAAGACACTTAGCAAAGCCTCTTCTAAAGACACTCTTACAAGTCCCTAGTACACGCTAGGGAATGCAGGCAGAGAACAGTGACAGGAGGTGCCTCTTATCTCTCTGGCTAAGCATGGGACTGCTATGCAGAGCAGGCTGTGTGCTCCCTGTAAGCATCACCATCAGAGCAGGTAAGACAGGCAGGACGGTGGTTTCTCTGGTAACTGTTCAGCAACTACCAAGACAGTTTGCCTGCTTTTCTTCAAAAAGTATGTTCCTTTGGTTTTGCATTTGAATTTTAATGTTAAAACTAGTTCTGACTGTTAAAAATACCTACTGCAAAACCAGCCAGCTGAGCTACTTGTGCATCTGAGTTCCTGTCTTTTCTCCCCTTTAGCACTGTCCTTCCTGTGCCTCACACACACTGCCTCCAGTGCTCAAAGTATCCAGGCCATCCCATCCTTTTTCCTACCACCCAAACATTTCAACAGCTTATCCCTGTCAATCCCTCTGCAAATCAAACCTTGTATTTCATGCCTTCTAATTGATTCTTCTATTCCCTCATCACCTATACTTTCCATATTTTATATCTTTGTTTTTCTGCATAAGGCAGCCTCCCAGAACTGATCGAGAAGACTATTACCCTTTCTCCTCCTCTCTATAGCCACTACTGCTGCCACATCAGGAAGAAATCAGCTCCTTAATTACAGTGTATGAGACAGATAAAATGCCAATTTCACCTCCTATTTATAAT
Source organism: Semnornis frantzii (assembly GCA_013399775.1). Classification (NCBI taxonomy): domain Eukaryota; kingdom Metazoa; phylum Chordata; class Aves; order Piciformes; family Ramphastidae; genus Semnornis; species Semnornis frantzii. The sequence goes on along the minus strand of VWYK01082985.1, from coordinate 33,929 downwards.
GATCACTTAATTCTTCAGGCATCCCACAAAGAGCAGAATCTGCATGCTGGTCCCTCATATTTTCATATTGTTATTAATAATCTGAGCATGAGGGGAGTGAAAGACAGAAGATATTATATTTGCTGGTGTACACTTCTATGCTGTAGCACAATAACCCTGTTTGTGAGCAACTAAATGTACCTATGTTAATAACACTCTGCAAAGCATTATGCTTTCCTGACATAAGCAGTCCCTTCTGACTTTATAGGCCACCTTCTGATTGATCAAGTAGAAAACCAAAAAGGGAAAGAAAATACTTATTTGATTATCCATCAGATTAAAATGGAAGAAAACAGTTAACAGTAATTAAACATAAAAATCTCCAGCTGCAAGTGGAAATATACAATTACAGTGACATACTCACAGATTACATTAGACAGAGGGCTAGGAGTAACCCTGAATAATGGATCCATCAAGAAGCACAATTCGCTTGAGTGGAATCTAGGAGTACTCAGACTTCTAAAGATCAGGCCTGTAAAGACTAACACCTAGATAACTGTGTCCCTAAGATAGACAGAAACTAATTGGTCATGGATAATAATATAACATACTTTCCCTCCACCATTAATATGTGGCTATATTAATATATCATGGCTTGGTAATGTGGTATGAATGGGCTCTATATCAAATTATTATGTCAATGGCCCATTAAGCAAATAGTATATTAAACCAGTAGAGAAGCATCAAGTCTTGGCTCCATAAATGGGTATGTAACAGCAAGTTTAGGATTTAACTAGACTCTCCAATAAATGAAATACCATATAAGCTGCACATTAGCAACAAATTCGCTCTACCTTGTTGGTTTCTATGTAGAACCAGACACAAGAAGGCATTTGCTATCCTAAGATTCCTATTAAAAGGAAATATTTTCATATGAAAAACAAGACAAACATGAATGACCGTGTAATCTCCTTCTAACAGAGATCTTCCATTAACATTTCTGATAAAGGTCATCGAGTCTTCTTCATCACATTATTTTCACCATGCCTAGCAGTTGTCTTTAACACTGGGAACACCAAACATGCCTCACATACTTCTTTCCACCCTTTCCAATATTTGAGTTCAGCTTGCCACAGAAGTTTAGTGATGGTGAAAGCTCCTGGACAGGAGCCTGTGCAGTGCAGAAATGTGCCAAGCCTCCCTTTCCTATAACACCCCTGATGTTGAAAGAGGTTTGACTTCTGTGCCCATTCCCCTGGAAGCCTTGGTATGAAAACTTCCAAAAAGAAAAATAACAACCAGATTCAAGTTGTAACACAGATATTTATCCTTCAAGGAATGTATTAAAATTGCAGCACTTGCACAGGTCAGGCTTCTGGCGCCAGTCTCCAGCTCCACTGGCAGAAGCTGGACTGAAACAGATGTCAAGGTGAGAAGCACCACGTGACAGCAGGACAGTCAAAGTGCCACTGCCCCCACAGTATGAAGCGTAGGCTCTGAGTGCAGCCCTGAAGGCACCGTGTGAGTATTGCTGTACAGCCTCTGACAGTGACCTTCCAGATTTACCTGCCTTCTCACTGCAGCTTTCAGGAGGACTCTCACAAGAGGCTGAGTTGCTCAGTACCTCCCCAAGCCTTCCAGTCCTCAGCTTTAAATGGCCTGAAAAAGAAAACACAGGACTGTTTTTCAAACAAACAAGAAGAAACTGAAGTTAAGTTATAAAAAAGATATCGTGTGCCCTGTGTACTGACCCACCAGCACGGCACAAGGCTGATACCCTCCAGTGTGCAGCTAAGTCATGGCACCAACGGTCCCCCACCAGCACCCTCCCAACCTGCCAGTCCTATATACAATATCAAGAGTCACCTTTCTTGTGTATCCTTTAACAAACTCATGTAAATGAAAGCCATGTGGTATTGATAGACACTATTACTCTATAACAAAGACTTCAAAAAAACAACATAGAGAGGAGATGCAGAATCCAAGGTTCAGGTCATTTATTATAAACTAAAAAGGAATGTAAAAATAAACTACTAAGTCATTTGGTACAAGCTGCAGCTGGGGGCTGGGGCCAAGTCTTCTCCTGCTGCGCAAACCAAGGATCAGCAGAGCTTTGGGGTGCACAGGCCCTGCATCCCAGAACTTCCCCACTGCCTTTTAGTCTGGTTCAAATGCCCTGCCCTGGCCCAAAGTCCTGCAGGCTGCCCTTACTCCTTACCTCTTCCCTAGAGCAGCATGTCTTGCCCCACTCTTGCAACAGGCTGCTGGTGTTCCCAGCACACATCTCCTCATGTCCACCCAGCAGGACTACTGCCTTAGTGGTTGGCTTCCTGTGCACCTCAGCTGAAGCCTCCCTGCTGCCTGTTCCCCTCCTGGGATTTTTCCCAAGCTCACTTCTGCCAGCATACACAAGTTACTGCTGTTCTGGTTCTCACACATAGCACAAATTGCTCCCCTCCACATGTGTTTTCTGTTCACTGATACACAGATCTGGTGACAGTAATTCTCTTTCTTTTCAAAATAGTTAATGGATTCAGGCTTGGTTTATCTCCACTGTGTGTTCAGTTTTCTGGCCTCTATGAAGTGAGCATAAAACAGTGTTTCAGACACGACACTTCTGTTCACTGTGCACAAGAGCAAAGTGCTTAAAAAGATGCAAGATTGTGAAAAATCAGTGTGGTGTCTTTCTGCCTCACTCATGCCTGCCAATATCATTTTAAAAAAAATCAATAGATTGCAATTTGCATTAATTTTAATAAATTTGCATAAATGCAGGCAAATACATAGAAAGCTTTGTCCCTAACAATTTTCAAGTTATGCTGGCTCAAAATGCTAGAATCAAGTGCTCACTGCAAGCAGTTGCTTTGAGGGGTTAGTTAAAGCAGGCAACTATTCCTCTCCCTACACAGTAGAGCCTCTGCAGCAGTATGGGCAAGGGAGCAGGGCCTGCAGCACACTTAGGAGGGATGGGTACATTCCTGCCTACTGCAAGGCAGCCTTAGCTTTCGAGGTAGGTTTAGCCAGACTACCTGAGTCTCAGTTTCATAACTGGCTTGTCCTTCATTTTGCAGGAAAGCAGTAAAGGACCCCATGAGCTGCTTTTCTTGTAGCAGTTTGCTGCGGCTGGCCATGCTGCTTGCCCAGCCCTGGATCACAGGCTGTTTCTGACACATCAGCTTCACATCAGAAGTTGCTCAGCCCTGCGGTACAGTACAACATGTATGTGGGCATTCAAAATACTATGCACTGTTAGGTAGCCAAAAATATAACTTCATACAAGTAGAAGTAAAGCAGCGATTTGGTGGTCAAATAAGAGAGTCCAGACTAGTTTTATGACTGCAGATACTTTCTCAGGCTCAGACTTCTAGCAGCCTGTATTGTTTCACTTCCATATTTTGGCACCCAGCGTTAGGTCCCCACATTGCTGATCAGCTCCACATTGCCTGCAGCAGTCATTGAGCAGCAGGTAGTTCAGGTACACACAGAAATGTGGTTTGACATTAGCAAATATTTCTTCCCTTGACTCAGTCTCAAGGTCAGATCTGTATGCCCACCTCCCCCAGCAACCTCCAAGCAAGTAATTTGCTTTTGAAGAAAGCATGTTTCTCATCTCCCAAATCCATAACTGAGCAGATATGGAATTTGTTGCAAGCCAATGGGATCGCTTTTAAAAGCATGAGGTTTCCTGGCTTTCAGTTGTGGTTTTCAGCCAGAAATTGATTCCCTCAGCCTACGCAGCAGGACTGTGCCCTGCAGAAGGAACTGTCCCACTGATGCAAGGCACAGGCATTGAGTGGCACATACAGGAAAAAACAAGCATTCAGGGCAGTTGGCAGGGAAAACCACAAGTCCCCTTTATCCACACCACACATCCTGACACAGGTACTTTACAGCTTAGTCCTTCAGCAGGGCAGGTGGATCATTGCGTTGTCCCCTCAAGCAGCCATGTCTCTTGCCTCTCAGCATAGCAAGTCTGCGCAAAACTGTGACTTCTCCAAGGGTTTTAAGCCTTGCTCCTCTGTAAAAATTATAGCAGTGACAGAGAGCTACCTTAGGCCTCAGCAGTCAGCCACATGCAATAAGCTACCACACCACAACCCCTACCAGGATTTAAGGGGGAAGAAAAATACTGCTGCCTACAGGCCTACAATCAGAAATACGGGGGTAAAACTGAAGTAACCTTTTCTGCAAAATATGAAAAACATCACTGGGATAAAAAAAATCTGCAGTTGGTTGCAATATGAATAACTAAAATCACACAAAAACACTAAGGCTTTTAACATTGCAGGTAGACTGAAGAGGAGCAATGCATTTGGGAAAAAAAATCTTTCAAATCCAGTTCATAGAAGCTGATTTCTAATGTCCTTCAACTTGGAATATTTTTTTCCCCTGTAGGAACTTACACAAAAATGACAAAGAAGGAAAAAATATATGAAAAGCCAAGAAATAATGACTTTTTAATCTTTGATGATATCTACTCAGAGGGTAACTATCTGTGAGGATTGCAAAATTTAACCTATCATTTTCATAATGACAACAGAATTTATAGAATAAAGATTTATAGATTTTAAACATTTGGAATGAAGCCATCTGGCTCTGCAATAGCCAGCCTCAGACTCAGTGCTTCAATAGCTAGAGCTCTTCTCACTGAACAAAAGCCAAACCTCAAGCCATCAGCAGCATCTGGCTATGATAAAGCCTTGCTCCAACACCAACTATACAGAGATGCACCACTGAATTAGCAGGATGCACCCAAGAAGTTGAACTGCATAAAGGGGTAGATGAAGGTGTCCTCTGGGAAGGCTAAGTAAGGCATTGAGCGTGGGCCTTGTTGGGTTGGGAAGAGGATGATTAAAACCAAGCAGACTCAGTTTTTAAATTTGCTTTCATAGGAGTCAAATGGTCTCTGAGCACCTGCAGATACTCCCCGCAGGAGAGGAAGCTGCTCCTGGGAGCAGCCAGAGGGATGGTGGCATGCCAGGAAGGGTACCAATGCAGCACCCAGCTTCACTTGCCCAGGGAAACCACTTCCACATTCCCTTACCATCCCCACCCTGGGGGTTAGAGACCCCAAAACCTCCATTGCCCAAGCCTCAACAGGACCAAGGGTGGCCAGAGGCTCTCTGTCCATCCAGCCATGAGCCTATTGTGATGCCCATTGTGAAGCCACTTCTGTTCCTCAATGGTAAGGTAGAAATACAAATCTAGACAAATCTCTGCCATTTTATAACTGCATTTGCACTAACAAATGTAGACAACACATTTATTGACATTGTAACAACTCCTCCAGGACAACATTTTTTTAAAAATGGAAGAGTAAAGATAAATCTCCCATAGATATTGCAATGAATCTTATACTGACATCCTAACAGCTCTGATTCAGTCCTTGAATAGGGAAGAGCTCATTAAAAATATCTTCCCCAGTCACTGCATGGGGCCGATGGCTCCTTCAGCCTAGCCCCAGCGACTCCCCCATGCAGCTGGTGATGCCAGACAGGAACAATTTATGGTTTCATGAATTTGATGAAGTGACATATACACTCAGATTAGTATGTTTGCAAGAATTGTAAAGGTTTCAGGCCCAGATTTTGTGAACTACAAGTTTAATTGGCCCACGATTACTATGACTGCATATGCAAATTAGATCAGAGCAATTTCACATGTAAATGGCCATAAATTGGGCACGCCAAGCCTGCTGCGGACTCGCTCCTGCTCTGCCTGCACAGCTCACGCGCCAGCCCCTGAGCTCCCTACACCTGCATCTCACTGGTGCTACCCTCAGGATCCATCTACACAGCAACTGCTTCATGTCATGACCAATATTGCAGGCTGTTGTGAAATGTGGCTGAAAGCTTAAGCAGTGGGCTAGGAAGAGCACAGAGCAATGCACAGCTGAGAACACAGGAGGCAAGAGGATGGCTTGTGACCCAAAGGTTGAGCCAGCATCCCTTCTCTGAGGAGGCTGCTTCTCTTGCCATCTGAAATTCTAACCCAGGCCTCTGCCAAGGGCTTACCTCTGCAATAATTCACCAGCAACTAGGAGTAAACTCTACCCTGAAGTTTTTCTTACAGAGTTGGCTGCATTTAAAATTTTTCACAAGTTTTCCAGAGTTTAGTGCCTTTCCTCCAGGATGGTCCATCCCTTCTGGGTCTTTCTTTACGACAAGAAATTCACACAGATAATGGGAACCCCAAGCCATAGGTGTGGGAGTCAAGGCTGAACTTTCAAGTTTAGGGCAAGCAATTCAGTGAATTTGAACTTGAACTGGTGCATTTTCATCCAGAGCCTCAAGTTTCTGTGGCTGGGGCACTGTGCTGCTGGGCAGCACCTTGCCTTTCTACAGACCTGCCCAGGGGGTGCCCAACTGTAGGACCAAGGAGATGTTGCAGCAGCAGCACCTGGGGACACTTGGGAAGAGCCACCTCAGAGCTGTTGACTCCAGACACAGCAGCTTCTGCTCTGCTTTCCTAAGTATCTCATTTGCACACACTATTTGTTGTTGTTCTTTTTAATGAAGAAAGACTTCAGATCTTCAGCTGTGGACTTGGAGCTCTTAAAAGAAATAAATTGAAAGGATGAAAGCCTAATATTAATGAAGAAAAACAGAGCTCTGCAGCCCTGAGACGACTAATAGCCTATGCAGAGCTACAAACTGATAAAGATTTGCCGGTCTTTAGTAAGAAGTGAAGCACTAGGAGTTTTCATATAATGTGCTCCTAAGGAAGACTCCAGCATTCAGTCTATCTGAACAAGATGCTTTAGGCTCAGCTTCCTCAAGACTTCTGTGCCATTTATGGACCATTTCTGCATGTAAAACAGGAAATTAGTGCACTAAAAATGACTTATGCACCAAATTAGTCTGTTTTCATACCCACAAAGTCCCAAAGCAGCTGTATTTAACTCTGACCTAAGTATTCACCTCAGGGGTGAATTACCTAGAGAAGCTAAAGTTAGATGGGAAAGCATTCACAGATTTAGCAAGCTTATTTTACACATTCACCAATGACTTCATTTTGTAGAAGCTATTGCAGGTTTGGTGCACATTGTGCCATGACACAGCTTGGCAGGGTGCATTTCCATAGCACCAGATCCACACAGATCTTCTCTGCCTGACCATTAGTGTTATTCTCATGTCTCCATTTTAGGTGAAGCTTAAAATATATTCTAATTTTTAAAACTAATCTAGGGTAGCTGACCTCAATAAGCTGCATATGTAACAGTGCCACAGTTACCATGCTCTGTTCCCATGCCTTCGCCCAGGGACAGGCACATAGGTCTTGGAATTCTGCGTCAGTCTCCTTTAACATCAACCTGTGCCTAATGTTAGGGGCTGAATGGTGCTTGGGAAGAAAAGCTAAACCTGAGATATGTTGTACAACAGCCTCCCATACTGTGGGACCTTTTCTCTACCCGTTTTCTGGGCATTTTTTCAGAAATGTAGAGATCCTTCAAGTGTCAGCAGGAGGTGCCACTCGAAACCTTTCTGTAACTTGCTCAGCCTCTGAATGTGTGATAGCCTTGGGGAGGTCACAAGCAAGAACTGGAACAGGAATTTACTTGTGCTCCCTTTACCTCACTGCAATCTCCTCTGTTTACATCTGCAAGCTAAACTCAGCAAAACCATCCTGCACAGATGAACTCTACAAGTACATAATAAATAAATAATAACAATAACAGTTTGTGTTAATATAGCACCTCTAATCCAATTATCTGAAAGCTCTTTGCAAATACTAATTAATTAAGTCTTGCAACACCCCTGTGACATAGGTTATTATTATCCCCATTTTACACATGATAAACGGGAGTCACCAGAACGTTGTTTCCCCCAAGCACTTGGTTAGCAGCACAACCAGAGCAAGCCTCAGCTGAGCAGAGCCCACAGCCTGTGCTTCAGCACCACACATCACATCAGCCTTTAAAAAAGGGGGATTTTAGGGAAGGACAATGATACCACAATGGCAGAACGGTGGGAATCTTCCCAGACATAATAACATACCACAAGGGCCAGTCCTCGCACACAGCAAGTTCCAGGCTCCCGCTTGCCCAGAGGACCCCTACGGACTTGCAGATTCAGAGAGGAAGATGAGATCACACCTTACCTCTCCAGCCCCCAGCACAGCATGAAGCAATAACTGTATGCCTTGGGCCTTTTCCAAGGCAGGCATTGAAAAACAGAGGTGTAGGGCAAGAGCTCAAGCTCTGAAAGGAACACAGGACTCACATGGGCAGCTTTGGTTTCCTCTATATGCCATGAATTTATGCATGCCCAGAAAAATATGTAATTTACGACAACTTAAATAATGTAAATGACCAGCCTAAAAGGACAGGTGGATGGAGGCTGGAAGGAGCAGGACACCAGTCTTGCCCACACCAACCCACAGCTCAGCACCAGCTGCACAGGTGTCACACAAATAATCTGCCCTGATGACTTTTACGTGGCTCAGCAGTTTCAATTCTCACTTTATTCATCAATTGTTTAAAAGAGATTCTAACATCAAGAAAGCAAATAATCTTTCAACTTGCATTTAATAAAAAATTAATCATGAAAAAGAAAGACAGTTGCTGCTCACTTTCTGCTGAAAGCAGGTTGGGCTATTTTACATATTGGGAAAATCAAGGAAAAATATCTCCTAAAATGACCCTTTTCTGCTCTTTCCTTTCAGGGAAAGATATTTGAAGGACCTTGTGTTTATTGCAAACTGGTTTACACACATTATTTTAAATCAACTGCTGTTGGCTAGAACTGCCACTGCTCCCTGGACCAACCATTCAAATCAGGGACACTTTGGGGCATGGTTGTAACCATCCTTCAGCTTGTTTCAACTTACCCAATGCCAATGAAATGGTGCAAAAAGGAAATAGTTTACATTTCTGTTGTACCTTTTCAGGATCATGCTGGTTTTCACTCCAGAAGAGCACTGATGTCAAATCCAAGCTTACTGCATGCTGAGCCATGGGCTGCTTGATAGTAACAGGGGTAACCATCTTTTCATCTGCAATGAATTCCATTCTCCCCGTTTTTAACATCCAAGTAATAAAATTCACACAGCTAAATGAAAGATGTTGTTAATTACTTTATGGACTCATTGCCAATTCATTCTTTCCCGTGTTACACTGAGGTCAGTTAAGTGCCGCAGCCAGTCCCTTGCTTCCCTGGCAGCACTACACATGCAATGCCCAGAAGAATGGGTGAGAAGGTGTATTGCTTTAAGTCAAACAAGATAAGGCCAGTTTTCCTAGGAAAGATCAAACAGCTCCAGTGGAGGAGAACTGGATACAGCAGCTTGTAGCAAGCACTGTGGCTAATTCCAGACCAAAGGGGAAGCAGGATGAGAGGAAATTTATGAGTAAGCTCTTCAAGTAATGAAACGAAAGTAATGCTGATTGGCCTCATTTACAGCAGTTCAAAAGCTGATCGACATCACTGAAGTACTGAAGGATCAACTGACAATGATTTCTGTGGTGAGGAGCAGAGATGACCTGCAGGATACAGCACAGAAAGAGTCTGGGCATGGGGGCCCACAGCCGCAGGCCCCCCATGACCCTTCCCAGCATCACCCACGCATTGCAGTGGCCCAGTTTGCTTGGGAAATTGGGTATGCAGTCCTGAGCAATGACTAGAGCAACTTACGGGCTCACGGGTTTTGCCTCTATAAAATGGGGACACAGAACCAGCATATAGGTGAGTTCCCAGAGACACCTGCCAGGAGACAAAGCACTGGCATGGAAAGCACTGTCCCTGTGTAAAGAGAAGCCTGTGGCTGAGTGGGCTTCACAGGAGCAGAACATTGGCCAATGTCTCACCAAGTGCTTGCGCTGTCAGTGGGGCTCATTCTGCTGCCCAGGGTGACCACAGGCTCTGTGGCACATGATCCTCCTGCTTCAGCACAGTCAGGTACTCAATCACAGGAGCTAGAAACCAAGTAATCAAGATAAAAGTCAGTGGAATGTCAGTCACTCTGGAGCCTATTTTTAGGATTAACAATGTTTATCTCTAATGGTTCAGAGTGTGCTCACTCAGAAATGGGGCAGGCACAAACACTGGCACATTTGTTTCTAATATACCTTCACTTTAAGACTGTGTTTGACCCATGTCCAGGTCAGAACTCTATGGGAATACATTATTTGTGAACATGGAGCCATCTGGAAAACATGCAATTCTGTTGAATTTAGAGCAAACCGTCTGCCCATAGGTTGCACCAACGCCGCGATGGAACATGCGGTTTATGGAAATGTTTGTGTCTTCCTGGCTGATGTACTGTGTTATGACTAATTTTTGTAGGCCACATTGCATTAAGTCAGGATGTGCAGTGAAAACAACATGCCTGATAAAATCTTATGTGAGACAATGAAATGTTAATACATACATTTTGAAACTGTGGAGAGAAAAATGGCCTTTCCAACCCATGCATTGATTCACGTTCTTATGCAAGGACTTGAAGGACACATATGGACGTGTCCTTATGTAAGGACACGTAACTGCTGTCCACTAACCTATATGGCCAAAGATAGAGTGTTTGCAGCAGCATTTCACATACCAGGGGGCAGAAGACTAACCCCAAATGAGAGAAGTGTTTTTATGCTTTGCAGATTGATACTACACACATTGAGCTAGTTTAGTTTAGTCTCTGTACTGTACAGAATCATGATCCACAGGTGTACCAGCTGTTTTACGGGCACACATTGGTTGTGCCTCTTTGAATTTCTGCCATTCCATGAGGATCAAAATCCAAACTGTATTTGAATGGAAAACAAAATCCCACCAAGAGTTTCTTGGTGGTGGCACAGCAGGACTGGGTGGCTGGGGCAGGGGCAGGTGAGGCTCTCTGTGGTGAGGCTGTCCAGTGAGGGATTTCTTGTAAGGGGAACTGTTTTATTTGGGGATGGTGGGGATGCAGCAGAGATGGGTCTGCAGGTGCAGCAGGAAAGATAATGGGATCACAAAAAGGATTTTAGATTTAGAAGGGATTTTAAATTTAATCTAGTTCTAAGCCCTTGACATTGGCAGGAACACCTTTGACTAGACCAGGGTACTCAAAGCCCCACTCAGCCTCGCCTTGAACACTTCCAGGGTAGATGCTGCTGTGGCAGGAGGATATTTCAGAACTATTGTGGCCAGCAGGACCAGGGGAGCCATTGTGCCCCTGTACTCAGCAGTGGTAAGGCAGCACCTCCACTACCGTGTTCAGTTCTGGGCCCCTCACTACAAAAGTATGTTGAGGTGCTGGAGCATGTCCAGAGAAGGGCAGCAATACTGGTGAAGGGTATAGAGAACAAGTCTTAGGAGGAGCAGCTGAGGGAACTGGGATTGTTTAGACTAGAGAAGGGGAGGTTGAGGGGAGACCTCATTGCTCTCTACAACTATCCAAAAGGAGGTTGTAGTAAGATGGGTGTTGGTCTCTTTTTCCAAGTACTAAGTGAGTAAATGGCCTGAAACTACACAAGGGGAGGTTTAGTTTGGATATTAAGAAAAAAATCATTACCGAAAGGGCGGTCAGGCACTGGAATAGGTTGCTCAGGGAGACGGTGGAATCGCTGTCTCTGGAGGCATTNGGCCGCCGCGGGGGGCAGCCGCTTTCAGATAGGCCTTGCGGCGCGGCAGGGCGGGCCTGCCCCGGAACGCCCGATAGCAGAGCATCTCCAGACGTAATGGCCTCTCTCCGGGGTGTGCGGTGCTGTGCCCTAGAACTCTGTCCCATTACGAGCCCGCTTCTGCCACCTACCTGGCAATTCTCTTCCCCTTTCACACCATAAGCACAGCTTGCAGCCGTGCTACTGACACGGTAAGAACTTCATGTCACTGAGATCTTTGAAACATAACGGCAGGAGAAAACTCTCTCTCGGGGTGCCTTGCTTTCTTTNGATCTTAGAGCTCTCTTCCAACCAGAACAGCTGATTCTCTGCCGCTGGTGAAGCACAGAGGGTGCGGTGCAGCGTGGAGCGTGCTGGGGCAGACGCGGCCCCGCAGGGGGAGCGGAACGGCCCGGTGGGGAGCGGCGGGGCCCGGCGCGGCCCACGAGGTGGCAGCAGACCCTTTGCAATGCGGCGGCGGGGCGGGCGGCGGG
>VWYK01082985.1:0-21592 GCA_013399775.1 Semnornis frantzii | reverse complement strand
GGGTTGGAACCACCCGTGAGGCTCGGGGCAATGGAGTGCAGCTGAGGCCGTGATACCGCTGGAGCACAGGAGGTCCCTCGCCCACCTCATGTCACGCCACAGGCAGAAGGAGGTTGGGGGGGAAAGGGAAGGCATTTCCCGTGAGGCGTGTACAGAACCTGACAAACCCTGCTATTAGCAGTCCTGCTCTGAGAGCCAGGTCCTTGGGACCACAGCCGTCGGTGTCTTGGGGATCATGCGGCGTCACGGCCAAGTGGGCAAGAGGCCCCCTGCAGCAGCGTGAGACAAGTGGGGCTGGGTTTAGCTACAGCTACAAGGCACAATCAGCAATGCAAACCCAGACACGGCACCATCAAAATTCAGCAGCTGGTAACTATCCGGGGACCAGTGAGGTGATGGCAGATGGCTGAAAGTTTTTCTTTATAAACTGAAAATGCAAACATGGAATCACTGTCTGTGTCGATTTTCCCCCCAAAGAGCTCGGGCGCTAATGGAGACTGCTACACATCTCCTCAATTAAGCAGTCAAGACGTGGTGAATAATAAACGAGCAGAGAAAGGCCTCGGCTGCAGCTGGGACAGAGTCCCTGGGTAGCTGCAGCGAGTGTGCGCCGTGTTGGCAGAGCACTCCCAGAACCAGGCTCTGCCAAGGAAGGTCCTCTCTGTAAAGCACAGCTCGCTCATTGTAGCCTGTGCTTTCTCCCTCACCTGTTCTGCTCAGCCTCCAGGAGCCTGTGGTGCTGGCAGGGAGAACCAAACTGAAATAGCTAAGCACCATCTCCATGCTTTACCTCTGCTCATCAGCCCTGGCCAGTTCCCTGACATGTTTGCATCTCAAATACATAGACCACTGCTCATTTTAAATGAGTATACAGGAGAGAACAAAGTGAAAGTTGATTAAAAGATATGACTTACATCAAGCCAGACCATCAAGTATATGTTACATTACAGGTGGATGAGTCCTTTACCCTGCTCAGTTTTAGCACTGATTTTTGGGCAAAGCACGGGCACAATGCTATTTTATTGCCACGCTGGGTAGCAAATTAACTTTCTTTAAAAGACTGTAATGAGCAGAGCAGAGAAAGAAGTGAATACTGTTTGAGGCTATTGCTTGGGTGGGCAGGAGAACATGACAATTCAAAACATCCCAGCAGCCTTTAGATGTAGGCAGACTCCTGGCTGTTCAGGAAAATGATTGTTCAATAAATGCAGACAGACAAAGTGAAGCATCACTGAACTTGAAACATAAAGGTCCTAATAATAGAGGCTTTTTACAGTGTGATTCCAAATTTTAACATTTCCCACCCCCATGTTTATATAAGTAAAACCCACTTTGAGTAAGTGGAGCATCAGCTCTTTACAGTGAAAGATAATTTGGCTGGAGCAGCCAATAAGATCATGTAAGATCCTATATAGAAAGCTTAAAATATGGATCCCCATTTCATTTATAAATGGCTTGAATTCAAGCATAAAAATGATGCAACTTTAACGGTTTCTCCAACTGGTAGCCACATTCCTTGTTAGCAAGAGATCCCATGTGGGAACATTAAAATAAGGCATCCCCACACAGGCAGGGAGTGATGAAACACAATCTAGCAGCTTCAGCACTCATCAGAGGATGGAGCTTGGTAATAAAATATTCAAATAGCAATTCAGCCCTAAATGTTTCTGTACCTACTTGGTGTCCAGATTCTGGAACTGGGATTTAGAGGGCTTTATATTTGGAAGTGCTGTGTTTCTATAAGTACATAAGAAAGTGGGTGTCAAAAGCTAATAATTATGACCCACTTTGTAGCTGGAAATCTGACTAGATAATTCAAACCTGTATTTTGGCTTAGTCCAGGAAAACATCAAAATCTAGCATCTCTTTGTGAATAAATCTTTGTAAAGTTGGCATGCCACAGGTGGAAGAGGGACCATGTGATATGGTAGGTTCTCATCTTTTCCTTCAGTAGACTCATTTTTTATTGAGTAGCAGAGTAAATATTTAAGCAAAACTAGTGTAAACTGCTGGCAGGTATGCCATGCTAAGTAGCAGTCATTTGCTTTTAAATAATTAAAAGTCAATATACAAGCATAGCATTCTTGTTGCAGTGTGGCATACAGCACCATCGCTCTGTCTATGTGTCACTTCAGAGCCTGATTAACTAACAGAACATTTAGCTCAGCTCATTTGGAAAACAGAAAGAAAGACCCAAAAAAGGATGTTTTAAAAAAAACATCTCTCTTTATATATTTTGGCTACACAGACCCCAACTCTTTCTGGGTAAAAGCTGAATCTGCATTACTTGTGGAGCTGATAAGGAAGCTCTGATTTCCTTTGCATTATGCATAGTAAAAGTGTCAGGATGGCTCTGATGGTGTTTAATTAAATATTTGGCAGTGTTTAATTAATTAAATATTTAAACATTAAATACTAAATAGGATGTGATATCTGCTTAGTGGACATTATGTCTCAATAGCCATTAGTCACTAAATAGGACTCAAATTGGCCCTAGAAGACTCCCCTTAGCTAAGCAAGGTCTTAAGTACATGCACTTTTGGATCTTCATTAATAAGTAATAGAGGCCAATTCTGACTATGTAGCAACACAGAGATCGCTATTAGCAGAAATGTTAATGTCTCTCTTTCAGACCAAGCTCTCCAGATCAGACAGCAGATGACATGTTCAGAACAGAAGGGTGAGATGTGTCCCCTCAGGCAATGTACAGGGGAGCAGCCAGCGTGGAGGGCAGCAACCAGGGAGACCCCCACCACAGCCATGGGATGCCTACTGCCACCTTCATAAGGAAGGACAAGGGCACAATGTTTAGATGCCTGTGGTCCATCAGCCTCACAATATCTATATGGGACTGGTTTGGGTTAGCTTCAGGGGATTTAAAAGTAATTACATGGTTTAACATTCACACACACTTATGCTTGCTGCAAGGGTCTCACTTGCCCAAGGAGCTGCACACAGCTGCCTCAGTGCAAATGAGAATCAGGCCCCACACACCCACCCTCTGCCAGATTCCCACAGGCGTTTGCCACCAGCTGATCCAGTGAAACATTACTACATGCCAGTGCTCTAAACCCATGCTTTTCCCTTAGCATCTACACAACAGCTCACATGCCGAAACCTTAAGCATGCGCATAAGCACTTAGATGAAGTGGGGTCAATGGAAAAGAGAGATTGATACTGTCAAGATTTTTCTGTTAGATGTTTTTAGTATGGAAACAGCATTTTACAAGCCCTTGTGGTTTTGAATTTGCCATTTCATTATTGTCTGTTCTCGAGAAGACTGCTAGTGGCAAACACTTTGTACTTTTCATCTCAGTGATATTTTGGTAAAATTTATAATTTTGACCATTAAATCCCAATACAGCACTCCAGTATGCACATTCACAGTTCCTCTCAGTGCCATGTTGCTCATCAGCAGTTTCACAGCCTACAGATGGTGCCCAAGGGACTCTGGCTCATTGGGGAGGGCAGGCAATGTTGGCACCCACCTTGCCAGCAAGCCGGGGCTTTTCAGGGAATGGTAAACCAGTTGTAATATAAAGATTGCTTTAAATGATGCCAAAGTCAAATTAAAATCCAGCAAGAGGATCCCTAATAAGCTCAAGATTCCTCTTGTTTGAGGATCTGCTGTAAAAATGTCACATGCCATCAGTTGGACTTCTGAAGGGGCAGCAGTGGCCAGACAGCAGGACATGGGGCTCAGCACACTCCTGCCTTCTGCTTTTCCACAGCTTCAGCTTTCATATGTCTTCTGTGCCTGCCAGGCTGCATACATGCTGATAATCCAATTGCACTTCTGCCTAGTAGTTTTTACTTGAAATATCATTGAGTTAGCTCTTGAGGGATTTGTGTCTGGTGACATATATATTGATATTGAAGTCAGAGGTTGCCTATTGCAAAGATCATCTTGATAGGATGATTATGAAAAAAGCCATGCTGGTTAGAAGACCCTCTAACTAGATTTGGTCTTCTTCCTTCAGCCGCACATTAGCGACTCCTGGTTTCTTTCTCAGTTTTAGTGATCCAATCTTTCTTCCTCTGAATTTCTCCCTTGGGAGCTTTCTACACAGACATTTTAATATATCATGCTATTCTCTGCAGAAATCATTTGCTCGATAAAGAGACTGGATTTTTTTTTAATTGTAACATTATCAGTGTTCAATAGCAGCCACAATGCCCACAACTACGCCTGGCCCAGACTGGAAAGGGCTGGCCCTGGATCAGAGCCATCTTAGAAGCAAATCAGTCCTCTAACCTTCATGTTTCCATGATGTGCAGCTCCCAAGGTATCTGGGACCAGCTTCAGAGAGGATGGCACAGCTGTCAGAAGCAGTGCTCTGCAGAACACATTCCCCCACCATTTTGCTCCATGCAAGCTCCAGCTGCACCCTCTATATGTTTCAAGAAATTGTCAGTGATGTGATAGGCTCTTTAAAGCAAACACTTATCAAACATTAAGCAGTAGGGTCAGTTGCTGAATTACCAGCTAACTATCAAACTCACATTTATTTTTTTCAGTTCTAATCTTTCTCATTGCACAGTGTCAAGCTGGCAGAATACATTGTTGCAGAACACAAAACAAATATCAGTGCCACATATCCTAATAATTCAGACAAGCTTCTCAGCATCCTCTGCCCACATCATCTTCCCAGGCAAAGCGAGGTGAGCCCTCCTGAGCTGCAGGCAGGCAGCTCTCCTTCCTGCACTCCCTGCTCTCCTGGTTATTTCTCTTGGTAGCTTTGCATGCTTGTTGCGTGCTGTTAAAAGGCTTTTCATTTCCTGACAATTTATAAATATGTATTGGGCCTGAAGGATGAGAGTAAAGCAACTGCTGTTTCTTTTTTTAAAGAAAATTAAACATGACAAACTTAGTTATTCATGCAAACCATCCGCCTGTTATCTCTGATTATGCAGGATCCAAATGGTGAAGCTGAGTGAATGAGTGCATTCATCAAAGTGACTGTCAGACGCAGGAACACCAGTTTTAACCTACCCCTACCTATTCTCTTTTGTACTTATGTTTCATCATCTTCAACAGGCAGTGCAGTTCCTTGGTACCAAAAGCACCTATTTCACTACTATCTCTCTATTTTAAGGGGATTAATTAGCCTCCAGAGAATGGAGAAGAAACCCTGCATGTAGTACTCATGCTTTAAAACATCACTATTTTAAGCTTGCAGGCCAGAACATACGGTATTTCAGGAACAGAAGCTGGAAGCACAGTGCATGTGTATTCCTTCGCACACCCAGCATGGAAGGAGGTGAAGTGTTTTGTGTAGCCTTGGTCTGTGTTCATATGTACGTTACATATGCGTGGGAGAAAGAAGCAGAAATAAAATTCAGACACTAAAAAGTGACAGATTTATTTTCACCCATCCACCAACCTGCCTCACAGCAACAGAGGAAAAGCTGGGATATGCAAACTTGAGAAAACAAAAAAGATTGCATCATACTGTCTGATAGTTGTGGCAAGCAGCACAGTTCACTTGCATGTTTTAATCCAGAAGAGCTGCCTTAGACATCAGTACTTACATTCAGGAAGAAGCCAGGTGTATCTTTTGAGGAAGCTCCCTTCCACCTGGTCCAGGGAAGAGGCTCCCAAGTTTGAGGCCAGGTCCCCTCCTAAGGTGGCAGAGGGTAGGAGGCAGGCAGTGCTGCCTGCAGCCTGGCCTCAGCCATGGGCATCAGAGAGAGCACTTCCCTCCCTGCAGGCACCATGGGAGCCAAGGAGGACCATCTTGCTGGGCTTCCGGACATGGCCTTGCATTTATTTTCCTTCAAATAGACCAAATTGCTCACCTCTTTCTTAAGCATGTTAGCCTACCTGTTCAGCTGCTTGCAGGCAGCTTTCACAGAAGGAGACTCAGGTGAAGATAAAAATCTTTGCAAAACACAAAGTAGCTGAGAGGATAAAGAGAGCATTTAGGCAGCGCTCTTATGATGCTATTACCACACCTGTGTGCCCTATCATCTCTGAATTGTAACAGTTTGCAACAGAAACTAGACTCCAGCACATGATTATGTTGAGATGCCCACTCTACCCCAGGTGTGCACATGGAACTCTCAGTAATGCTTTTTAATGCCTTTTTATCTATCTCAGGGTGCACGTACACACTGGGGAGGGCCAGTTACTGCTTAATGTGGCACTCTCAAATCATTGTGCAAAATTTGCAAGTTAATAAATTGGTTGCAAATCGTCTTTTCTTCTTCCCCCTCAAAACATTAACATTATATTGAACGGTACCTTCTGATGCTCAGGAGACATCAGAGGCATCCTGCTTCCATCCTGCACTGCCTTTCACCACCCATCCCTCTCACAAGGATCAGAGTTATTTGGTGGCACAGACAGCAGCTGCCAGCCTGTTGGCGCTGTTCCATGACAAATGGATCAGACAGGCAAGGGACTTTCAGGGTAGGCTGGAAGACAAGGAGGACTTCTTGCAACTTGCAATCCCTTCTGTGGTACAAGATGATGCTTTAACATCAGGAAAAAGCCACAGCACTCTCTCCACTGTGATTTACACTCTGGTTGAGTCGGTATGACAGCAGGACTACTTAATGCTACCCTCCGCCCCCACTGTTAGAGTTATGACTTTAAACGCTGAATATGAATCAAGAATTTTCTTTCCATTCAAATCCTCCTTCTGCCCTTCTTATCTGACTCATTTTCAAGCTGCCCACTGACCTTCATGCTAATTGATCATTACTAATAGATAAGGGTAATGCAGCTTTTGAACTGTACTTACTGCATGCTTTATACTTCTTGATTGGCACAGACTGCATTTTTTCTTGCCTGGACTAAGATCATCTGAAATTTATCAGAAGACAGTGGACAATACTTTGAGAATACCATCGCATGCTGAAGTAAGCTGCCATGCATTACCACAAGGAGTGGGGATTTGCAGGAGGGTGGGTGAAATGAGCTCTTTAAACACCTCCACATCGCATCTTGGTGTCTCTGACCCTTCTGACTCACACCAGCACTGCCACTGCACCTCTCAGAAAGGGGCCTGAATGACGGCTTGGACTGTAAGCACTCACTGGGTGCACCTCCCCAAAGGCTGTGGTGCTTCACAAATGTTAGGTCAGGAAGCCATGCAGCATCCCATGCATCTGGTGAGCTGAGAATATCTGCCTCTGGATACAGTGAACAGCAAAGAATTTAAGTGACTCATCAGGCATTATCAGGAGAACCCAAGGTGCAGCTCAGAACAGTTGCTGCCCATTGCCTCCTCTGTAGCTCTCCGATAATTCCAACCCTCTGCAGTGCACTAATACCAACAACCACATTTCATACACAAATGGATTATTACTGAAATCTTATAGATAAAGCCATTCATCTTCTGAGGCCCTGGGGAGTCTGAGCAGTTAATACATATCACAGCAGAAAGATATATACAGCACACAATACAAAGGACACAGTGAGAAGCACATACAGAAGCACTGAAAGGGAGGGAAGAACCGGAGCCACAAAGCCCAAGATACACAGCTCAAAGATGTGCATTCAAGTTGATCTTCAAGTGCTTTCAGGTGTGTCTTCATGAACTAAACATGAGCTAACATGAGCTAAAAACTTCAAACTTCAGTTGTTCAGCCACCAATTTTCTTAGAAATGCTGTTAATAATACAGCAATGATCAGACCTCATTATCAGATTTGCACATGCATGGGAGCAGTCACAGGTGAAAGCAGGTGCTGGAGACTCAGGACATCCAGCCTACCCAGCCCAGGTGTTTGTACATCTGCCCCTTTATCCAACCACAGTGACAAAATTAAGAGCAGAAATCCCAGTGCCCCATTTTCACCACTGCTCATACCCTGGTGATGAGCACTCTTAAGAACCCATTTCAGGCAGAATAGAAAATTAATGAGGGAATAAAAGAGGTTGAGTCACACATCTTACATCTCAAATATGCCTTGCACAAATTGGCCGTGATGAATTGTTGTATGAAGCCTGAGTAAGGCTCCTCGCTGGTCAGAATACAGATAAAGCATGTGTGGGCTTCTCACATACTGAACAAAGCTCGTTAAGGGAAAGATGCTGTTTATCCTTTTAATTCTGACCACATCATCCACTCGTCATCTTATTTAGACCCTATTTTTCCTCAGACTGGCAGGTGATATGATTGCATTTGCCTCAGTACAATCACAGCTCACACACTGCTTGATAATCCAGCAGCAGTGACCAGAGCTTTTGTGCTGGTGCAGCTGGGAGAGCTGAGTGCCTGTGCATGGACATCCCACCCCATCAAAACCACGTGGCCAGCATAAAAACAAAACCAGGCAACTTTCAGTCCATGAATATACATCTCATTCAAAGCGAAAAAGAGGCTCTCCAGCAGCAATGCCAAACACACAGATTAATGACAATGCTTTGCCTGTGAAAATGGCCTTGCTGAGTCCAAACACGTTCTCCTGAGATGCCAGATTTTTGTAAGTTAGCAAAAATGTTGAGCTGTCTGTTTGCTTTAAACAATTATGTCAGCTCTGCAAGTAAAATATGTTCTCTTGCCTGACCTCCCCATGCTGCTAGGTTGGGCAGCATTTGGCTGTCTCTTGCTTTAACATAGACATCAGGGGACAGCTGGAGAGTTTCTTGGGAAAAGCAGGGCACAGCCAGCAAGGTGAGAGGTGTAGGGACCAGAAGCACCAACAGGTTCTTGCAGCAGTGTGCTTTATCACTTGCCAGATCACAGTGAAACCCTAATGCCACAACTTAGGTTCAAGCCCTGGTCAGATATGGGTTTAAGTCTTAAATACCAAGTTAAAGTCTCTTTTGTGAAGAGAGTCCTTTAAACAGAAGATGCCTGATGCTACACTTAATTAAAAAAATAGCTCTAAAGCAGACAAGGTAAAGAAGGCTATGATTGGTGCTCTCACCCCGCTCCCCAAAAGGGGCGTTGCTCCAGAAAGAGATTAGATGATTTATCCCATGTCACAGTAGAACTTTGTGGGAAAAGTGGGAAGTGAAGAGACTTCCCTGGGTGCCTGCTTAGTACATTAAGCAGAAACGCAACCTTCTTCTCCACGGCACCAGGCCAGAGGCCAGGTCAAACAGCCTCCATACTGAAACAGCCTGTCAGTGCCTAGCATTGGGCTGCTGAGCAGAAAAACAACTGCTGTCAACAGCGAGAGCACAGCAGCAATATTTATATCAGAGCTAATGGAGGCAGACAGCAATTGCTTTCTTATGATTTATACCAAACACACCAGGTCCCTCCACCACCTTTCCAAAGGATACTCAGCTGTGGCCAGGGGAGCTGCACCAACACCCTATACCAATGGGATTGGGCTAATGCCAGCCTGCCAGGATGTTCTCATGCAAGCAAGTGCTCACTTGAATTTCCACACCCTACCCCCACCCCGCAAAATAAATCATACAAATGCAGTTTACCCTAGGGCTGATACTTGACTTGAAATCACACAAGGCTCCAAGCCTGGAAGGTGCTCAGGAGCTCTGCTCAGACAAACCTGGGCTAAATGGCAACAGACTTAGATGAATTGCAGTACAAATAAAACTAGAGGGCAACCTAGTGCCAGTGCTAGCACATATACATATCCCAAATATTTCACTGCCATTATCTCCAGAGCCCATCCAGGCAGCCTTCTGGCATGTGGAAGATCTTGTTTGGGAAAGCCAGAAACACACTGGGGATGATGCTGAAAGGGTTGATTACAGCACAAGCCAATTTTGAACAAATAGGGGGAAAAGATAATTCAAAATCAAAGGACTCCTTAGTTTTGCTGCTGCACTGCAGGGGCTGTGACATGACATATGTAGGAATTCCCAGGCCACACAGCTCCTGAACACACTGGTGTCCCACATCAGAAACTCATCCTGATCTGCAAGTCTCACACTGAGCTAGCTGTCCTGTAGCAGAAACCTCCTGCACCTTTAAAATACCAACTCATATAAGTAGATTCTAAGGGTGCAACTGCATGTAAAAACAATCTTGACATATCCCACTTTATAACCACATGAAGAGAGAACATAACTATGTAACAAATCCAAAAGCTGTAATGTTTTTTTGTCTCTGAATTTCCACTTCCAAGCTAGCAGGAGGCAAGAGGACAGTTCAGTTTGTCCTTCCCAATAGTCAGATACAGTTTAGCATCACAAAGTCTTTCAGACCGATCACAATTCAGGAGAATACATATAATTCCCTTTAAAATAATTTGGAGCTTCACTGGTTAGAAAATTGTTATTTCTGCTCCAACGCCAGAGAATTTCATTTATAATTATAGAATTTTCTGTTATGCACAATTATTGCATTATTTCATATCCTCTCTCACTCTTAGTTCAAACATACTATCAGCTTTCAAAACTACTGCTACACCTCAAGCAGACCCAGGTCACTCCTGCTGCAAAGGAATACAGACATTCATGCCATGGAATCAAGCTCTGAGTAACAGAGAATGAAGCATCTTTTTCTGACATTCCAGGGCAAACTATCCCAACAACCAATGACTGGATGGAACCTTCAGTCAGATGAAATTAGAACAAAAGAAACAAACAAAAAAAATTAAGTAGCTTCTCCAGAGTGTGCACTTACAACGCCTTGTGGAGACACTACAAGCTAAGGACCAAATTCAGTGAGCATACTGAGAAAAGCCACATGAGAATCCACAACAGAAGGTGATGAAAACCAGTAAAGCTTTGCTACTGTCTGTGTTTTCAGACAGTGTTTTCAGGACATAAAGAGATAAATTCTTATGTCCCAAACCAATAAACATAAAATTACCTTAACACAATAATTAATCATCCTGAAGCATTAATCAGGTAAACTAAAAAAAAAAACCAAATTAAAATAGGTTGACTGTTTCTGAGGAGATAGCTGTTCAAGGGCCACAGCTGGAGATTCACAGCTCAAATCTGGCCCAGTCAGAGAAGCAAGACGACTCCAAACACACAGGAGCCAGTCCAGACCCATATCCTGAGGATTAGTGTTTGTAAAGATACAGAGAAGATAAATCAGTTGCTTTAATTTGCGGCTGCATTAAACAGATTGTCTCTGTAAATTTAGTACCTGCTTTTTCAGTTCCAACTGGAATTTAGTGCCTGTGCTGATCAGAATCGATAACTTTAATTGGTAGTTTAGAGTTAGGTCCAAGGTGCATTGACACTAATGAAAATTAGTAGCTTAATTCGCCAGCCACACAGGGAAGCATGCCAGGAAGGTGGTGGGAAAGCAGAGGAAGGTTGCTGCTGTCTGCACCTTGCTCCTTGGAGCATGGAGGGCTAGGACAGAACAGGGCTGAGGCAGGCAGGCAGCAGCAGGAGGGCATGCAGGCAGCTGGTCATGTGTGCCCAGAAGCCCAGGCAGTGGCTGCATCGCTGTGTGAGCAGACATGAGGGCACAGAGAAGTTGTTCACATGCAAGCACAGAGGAGAGCTGTGACCCTGGCCTGCTCCTCAGGAAGGTCAGACCACATGAGTGTGCAGGAAGACCTGAGAGAGGTAGGCTCCCAGCATGACACTGCACAGCCAGGCTGCTTGGTAAGCATCAAGGCTTCAAACACTCCAAGTGGTTCCCTTCCTCCTGAAGGAGGAAACTTCTCCTTGTTACTGACCAAGCACCAACCACAGTTCTGCAGCAGAAGAGGCAGGGCTGTGCCTGCCTTCACTGGGGCAGTCTGGCAGCAAGCTCCCTGCTGCCGGGACACCCACCCCATCATGCCAGAGACCACCTCCAGTGTCTACTCTAACGGTGACCTCTGCTCTCTGAATTGAAGAGGCTGTATGCATCAAAACCCAGAGTATATGCCAATTAAACTCTTCTGGTACAGATCAAAATTAAAACATAGCCACCATGGAGGCATTTTGAAGTCCTCACTACCCACCAAGTAAAAGGTCCAGGCTGGCCCTGTTTCCTTTGAAGCATGCCTGCTGGCTGTGGGTTTCTGTAGTACTCACTCCCAATTACCGCTCTTTTTAACTTCTCTCTTGCCTTTTTTTTTTTTTTTTAATTATTATTTAAAGAGATTGAGAGGAATTAAAAGAACCTCGTCAATCAAATTTATCAAATAAAACTGTAGAGGTAGGGCCAGCTGCAGCTACACATATCAAACTCAGCTATAGATCCAAAGAAGACTGTAATTCATAGTTAGGGGGCTCAGCTTTTTGACACTTTAGCAGCAAAGCTAATGCCATTACTGCATTCCTAAACCTACAGAGGTGCTAGACTCTGTACTAGGTAAGGGCACCCCAGGATCAGTCCCTGTATAGGGGTCAGTACTCTGCACCAAGAAAGTGGTTGTCTGCACTGCACTTGCCACCTGGCCGCTTGCTTCACATACTACTGTGATGTCCGTTCTTGGAGCTTACGAAAGGTTCAAGAGCCATTTGGTTCCTTTTCCTTGTCCTTGCACAATGTGCGTGGCTGAACACTCTGAACATATCATTTATCTAATGCAGTATGCATAGGTTATTCTGGCTATGAGTGTTTGAGTAAAAGAAGAGAAAATAATGACAAAACTTCTTGTTCATATGCGTGGGTCAATGTTTTATCAGCTTTCTCAAGTTTTGCCTTGCCAAGGTTTGCTTTTGTTGAACACCATTAGCTGTGTGACAGTGCATCCAATGAAATGCAAAAGTGGGTAACACCCCCAGATACTTGCACAAGGATTGTCAGGTGTGAATGTGAGGTGCCCCAAGGAAGCATGAGCTGAAAATGAGGAGAAGCAAATGTCTTAGGAATGGAAAAAGTCAGAGGTGGAGCAGTCTTCTCTCTTCTGCTTAAAATCAGTTGTTACCATGTAATCCCCACAAGCACCACAGTTGTGGACACGAGCACTACCCACGATTCTTGTAGAAGCAGGCTCTGATAGGCACTGCTTTGTGCAAAGCCCCTGATCACAGTCATTCCCCCTGCTATGGCATAGTGTCAGAAGAGCATTCAGAAACCACAGTATCTTCCTCTCACCCTCTGCTTTGCCACACTGCTTTCCTGGTGGCCAGCTCCATGCAAAGAACATCCCATTGATTGCTAACACTTGCAAATAATAACCCTCTCCCTGTTAAAAATTCCAGGAAATTCAGGGACACAGACACACGAAAAGACATCTAGGGAAGCAAAAGTGTGGAGGTACTTCATGATTTTCCTTGTAATTATGTTAACAAAATGTTGCAAAAACTTAGAAGAGAGCATTCCCACCCCAGCTGACTGTACACACATAGGCTCCGCCCTAGCCTCTCCTCCATTGGAGCATCCATGGAGATGCTCTCCAATATGAAACATCACAGCCAGTTTTTGCACATACACTACAGCATTCAACAGCATCTTGTCCAGAAAACAGGACCATGACATTAATTTTCCCCTCAAACCACCCCAGTGGCTTTGCCCTGCAGTGCATCTGTGTCTCTGGTTGGCTCCCAGGGCCCTCTAGCACCCTATGCCATTGCCCCATACTGCCAGGCCAGCAATGCTCACTCAGCAATCCACAGCTTCCACAGGCTCCTGGACAGCTGCCATGCCTGAGCACACCCTTACACCCGCAGGACATCTCAGTTTAATGCATAGCCACTGACCCTGAAAAATACCAGTTGGCTGTGCTGAAACTGAAGCCCATTGGTTTTCCACCATCCAGCAGAAAGAGGTGATGGTACAAGCTGTCTTTGGCTGTTGTCAGCCAAATACCCTCTACCAGGGGCACAGGACTCACTCACCTGGGCTCTCAGCAAAGCTGATTTCTGCAAATGCAGATGCTTCAGTGTTGACCAGCTTCTTCGGCAGAGGCTTCCAGACCACATCTCACGTGGTAAAGGTTTTCAGTCATCACTTGCCTATGAAATTGAGCTAGTTCCTTAGGCTGCTGCCAGAACCTCATGTCCTCAAACAGACTCCATCTGCTGGTTTTTCAGACAAGCAACTCCTGGAAGGACAAAATATTTCAAGTTAAATAATATATACTTTATCTTTTGTTTCTCTCAGCAAAATATGCAGTTTTGGAGATATTTCATAAATTCAGATTTATGATTATTATTTTTCATACTGTGGCTACCGCAGTGACCAGAGAGAATTTAGTGAGGTAATAATGTATTTAAATAGCCAGTTAAAAAAGAAAAAAAAAGGAAACATTGCAATGGCTTAACATTCAGACCATTAATATTCAAACATATTAGGTCACTTAAAGGATTTTTGTATGTGTATGCACATTTTGGGGTATATTCTCCTCATAACACGTGGTGAGAAGATATGCTTTACTGTTGGCATTTAGCATATTTTCTTTATTGCTTTTCATTTCGAGTAAGAGTGTTATTTGTCCACCCAGCCTCCCTAGGACGAATGCCATCATTTCTATTTGCAGAGGCAGCCAAAAATTAAAGGAAATATTTCAGATGTCAATGTTAAATGTCAAAACCTGATTTTAAGTAATTACTAATACTCTAGCACATCTGCATTTTATTCAGAAAATCCCTGTTAAAAATATTCATCGGGGGATGTTTAAATTTATTATGTAGAACAACAGAACCTTAACGTGCTATCTTCTATTTAATGCTTTAGTTCATAGCAACAAAGATACCAATGGGAAATCATTAAACAAATATGCAATTTTTGCAGCATAATAGGTCTGTGTTTGGTATCACTTGAAAAAAAACCTCACCGAGCTCAAACTGACAGAAAAAACACAACGATCAGGCAAAGTACAGCAACATTATAAATGTTAACAGATTTCAGAAAGTGATGTTATATTAATTCAAATGTTAATGCTGTCCGGGGCTGCTGAAAGGAGCGTGGGGCTGTGGGAGGAGATAGACGTTGCCGGCAGGGGAAAGCACAGGGAACACAAAGGGCTGCCTCTTGGTGTGAGTGGGGGAGTTTTATTAATTATATTTCCTTTAGAGCCCTAACAATAACATGTCAGTAATCTACACATTCTGTACTTAATTGATGCTAATGATTGGGCCGGGTGCTGGTCGTTGCCAGCGAGCCTCCCCACGCCGTGAGAATCCCGGCCATCTTGCGTTCCTCCAGCCCTGCGGTGCAGCCCCAATTAAGTCAATGAGCATAGGGCCACTGAGCTGCTCCCACCATCTCCACCACCCAGCCAGGTCCCACATGGATGTCTTCTACTCTCCACATCCCTGAAGGAGTGCACGGCCCCCAGCACAGCCCTGCACAAAGGGATGCATTCACGCTCCCCCCACGCATCTCAGAAGGATGACCGCCTGGCGTGCACAGCTACCCTGGCCTTGGGAGGCAGAGGCCGAGGTAGAAGCGTTCCCCTCTTAACACCAACAGCTGGGGGGTGTCAGACATTTCTCTCTCATGCTTATAAGCTACAAGTCACAAAGCACATGCAGCCATCCCACGTGCCCACAACTGCCCTCAAGGGGATGACTCAGTAAAGTCAGGTATGAAACTACAAGCAGTGAAGTGATGCCTCTCAAAACTAGCCCTTGCTTGGGTTGCTCCGGCATCTCTACCCTTGGCGCCATCAGCTGCCAGCCAGAAACATTTCCATTATGTTGCTTTCGGCTCAGGAAGGCTGCTGGGGAGCAAAGTGTGCTTGGCAGCAGGAGGATCCAAACCCGCTGCAGCTGCCAGCACACCCTAGCAGTGTTGCCGCCAGCAGGCAGCCCTCCGACACCACAAGAATCACCTGTAGTCTTATAGTTCAACAGCACTTGCAATGTTCAGTGACAAAAACAGGTTATTCTGAGTAGATGCACAACAGCTTCTTTTATATTCAACCAATGCTTTTCTTGCGTCATCCCAGCACAACAGTGCATAAAAGAGTAACAAATTTTGCCGTGATCACCAGACTAACAAATTTGCTCTTGTGTATGACATTTCTCTCCCTTCTTTGAGCTACTCTTAGCCTCTACTCATACGCCTTCAACACTAGATGTATGTCATAGCTCCCAGTGCTCCACCCCCAATTCCTTTCCCCCCCACCTTGCTTCCCATTTTCCATCTTGCTAGTATGGATGCCTTGCTGTCACACATGCAAGGGACCAGTCAAGCACAGGATGGCAGTCATGCCTGTATCTCTCCTTCACTTGGAGTATCAGCGTTCTGCCCACTTCCTTTCTTATCTATATAACGTTAGATCTTCTTGAAGCTGTCCACTGGAGGAAGTTGATGGACAAGGAAGACAGTGACATGACACCCATGGAAAGCTTCAAATTTTTTTATGTTGAGTTTTGACAGGAAGTCAGCCTAAAAAATAATGGTTAAAAAATTATCAAACTATCAATGCAAGCAAATACTTTCCTCCGTGAGGTTTCAGGACCAGCCTCAGCATCCCACGGAAGCACCTCTCCCACTCTCAGCAAAACAGGGTGGCCTAGGCAGCAAAACATTTAACAAATTATTCTGTTGCCACTTATCAGGGGAAAATATTTGCTTAAAAACAGTCAGATGAATTTAGAGTGATCTATGGGGCACTTTGTTATGTTAATGACTGCTACCAACTGTCTCTCATAGAAGTGTGGACTCATTGTCAGTTGGGGTGAGACAAGACAGTTTGCTTGTGCCTTGCAGTCCTTTAGCACTCACCCAAACTACTCATGTGTAGACACTTTAATATGAAGAGACACTGTCTGTGGCCATTATTAATCTCCTTACTGAAGCCCAGAATACTAATAAAACCATGGAGGACCAGCTAACCTTTCCTCATCACATTCTTCACCCTGCAAGATTTTAGTCAAAATTAAAACATTTTTCTTGGCTCTCACGAGCTGTGACTGACAACCAGACCCCAAGCCAGGATGATGGAGACTCCTTTTTTTGACGAGGAAATGGAAAAAAACATGGGGCAATGGGTACAAATTACTTCTGGGGAGATTCTGACTGGAATCCAGAAGAAAAATTTTCACAATGAGAACAGTTAGACATTGGAATAATCTCCCAAGAGAAGTAGGGGATTCCTCTACATTAGTCAGTTTTAAGACTCAGCTTGAGAGGGTGCTGCGCCACCTCAAACTACACTCTCCCCTAAGAGGGTTGGATCAGATTAGCCCTGGGGTCCCTTCCAACCTGGCATTCTGTATTTCTGTGAAATACCAAAATTCAGTGCATTATAAAATGCTTGCTTACAACACAAGTTACCTGACACTGTGTTCAACTAGATGAAACAAAACTGCTTTTCACATATATAAACAGTTAAAATAGAGAGGCTGCTTCTCTGAACTGCCAGCAGATGTAGTCCCAATGTCCCCTGGGGTCCAAAAAGTTTTCCTTCCTTGGTAACATTTAATTTACTTTGCCCTCAAACATGCCAATCTGAAGTTTTGAAAACTCTGGGTTTATTCATTCTACAAAGATACTATTTTTTTTGTGTGTGTGTTTGGCCTGATCAGATTATTTGAGGAGACTGAGACCAATTATTCAGTACTGCAGCATTCTGAACTTTTTATTAAAGGTTTGATTAAATCTGTTGTTTCATAGTAGATGATTCAGTATTTGTGAGAAACTGGTTTTATGCATTTATGTCTTACCTTTTAAAGTGACTTGCTTGCAAATAGTATAGCTGACAGCCAACACCAAAGTACTTATTGTTCAACTCAGGTGACATGACTGTTTTGCTGGAGTCTTAACTTCAAAGCATACAAGCTTCTCAAATTGGCTAGAACTCAAGTACTATAAAAGCCAGAAATGGACACTGAAGTCATCTTGCTTTTTTTTTTTTTTTAATTGTTATCACCTCCTGCCACCTTATGGGAACAATTAAAAAATTAAAACATCAGACCTCCTCAGTTACCTCACCTGACTGCCCACCCCACCCTCAGCAGCTGTACAGCCTGCACAGGTGGTAGTGGCCAAGGCAAAGGCAGGAAGACTAAGAATGAAAAGAGCTGCCATACGTCTCCTGTTTGTGCCAAGTCTGAGCAGATCTCTCCAGACCTTAGAGCCCAGATAGAGCCAATCCCAGCCTTGCCAGCAAGGAGAAGCTGTGCTTAATCCCCAACAAATTCAAGGCTCGACAAATTCTGAGTTACCTCTATTATGCTATGAAATATGCTAGTGTCTCTTGTATGAGGGGAAAGGGTTGTGGGTGAGTAAAGCATGGAAGATAAGGGTAAGTGTAATCTGATGCTTTAAATCTACATTCTTAAATACCTAGGAGGCAGCATGTTCCCAAAATAGGAGCACATTTACATGAACAAATAAGGTAAGTCAGGTCCATCCAGTGTCAACCTGCACACTTGCCAGTTCTCTTGCTGACAAGTTTCTCTGATGCCCCCAGCTTTCAGTCCAAGGTGAGGCTTTGATATATTGTTACAACAAACCTCCCAGGAAAAGAAAGATAATCATATACCACCTGGGTTACTGCAGAATTCAATTTACTTTGCATCATGCTTTATGCTGGTCTGTGGCTATTAAAGGGAGAAACAGTTTCCAGTTGAGGATTGCACAGCAATGCGCAGTGAAATTGCTTTCTGAGTTTCCCTTGGAGCTCCCTGCACCAGGAACAGGAGCCCCATGCACTGCCCCAAGCTATCCTCCCCTGGAGCCCCCTCCCCACTTCTCAGCATAACATGCTTAGAGACCACAAGTTTCACCACACTTGTAAGCACACTAAATCTTGTTTTCTTATCTAGCCAGACAGAACTGTCCACTTGCTTCTCCCCATCTGCTGTGATTCTGTCTCCTGACTGGCGGGAATATAGAATAGCATACTCAGACATATAAGTATGGAGGAAATTGCCTCCTGGGGGTGGGGTGATATCTGTGGGCAGTGTGTATGCAATGGGGACACTAAGGGGTGGGAGATAGTGTGGTGTGTGCATTGCATGTGGGGTGGGGTGTCATGTTGGGGAGGTGTGGGTGGGGTGATGTGCAGTCTTGTAGAAGCTTGTGTTGCAGGGGTTAGAGTGTTGTCTGGTGGGGGTAGGGTGTGTTGCATTGGGGTGCATTGCATTGTTAGCCATTGTCACCCCAACTAGAACAGCTCTTTCCTTAAATTAGGTGAACTGTTCCTCCCTAAAATGGGTTTCAGCCTGCAGCAACCAACCAGAGTCATGTTTTCAAGCTACCATACCACACAATGGCAGACATTAAGTATCCACACTACAAAATTGGAAACAAGGATTTCTAAAGCAGGACAAAAGATGAGAAAGTAAGAACAGCTCTTAAGGTAAGAGCTGCTGGAAAGTACCCCATCTCTGGTGGGTCACTGCATTCCTACCTGGGAAGACGCAAAGCTACCATCTCCATGCTTGTCTCTGAACAGACTGCTCCCCACTGAAATAAAACAAATTGACATTTCAGGCTGTGGGGCAGTAAACTATAAAATTAGCAGGATCACCATCTAAAGCAGAGATTTGACTTAGAAAGAGGCCTATTACCTAAGCAGTTTAATTCACAGGTAGATATGTCTGAGATACAGGTTTCCTACATAACCAGTAATGCATGGCACACTTGCATTCCCTCTGGAGCAAGTATTAGCTAGACTCTTTAGTTTAAATTGAAGCATTGCAGACAGGTTGAACTCTTACATTACAGAAATTTTCTCGCAGTTAAGTTATACACAATCCCTATTTCAGAAGCCAGTTACACTAAGTGTTACTCTTTCTGGTTTTTTTTGCAGCACATCAACAGCAAAAGGAATGATACTGAAACTGATCTGGTGATTTAGGAATTAAGCCTAGAGGCCACCTTTCAGAAGGGTTTTTCCCCCCCCCCCCCATTTTATGGCCTAAATGTAAAGACCAAGTACTAGAACATGTCCTGACAACTCCAATGTAAAACTTTTCCAATAATAGGAAAATACAACATTCCTTTGTCTACAATATAGCTCTCTGAAAAACCAAAACTCCTCTGAAATGACACCAGCAAATTTGTTCAGCTGACGTTTACACTTAGCTTTTAGCACAGAACTTATAACCATTCGTTGAAAGGGAAAAAAGAAACCAGCAACTCCAAATAATTTGTTTAGTCTTCGTCACTGTAGGCATTTTTATTACATTAAAGCTTTAACATTTATCGGAACACTTGGATGGTAAGAGCGAAATGGAGAATAACTTAAAATAAAAAGCAGCCTTGCTAGCAACTCTTTAGAAAAAGTAACCAACATCAGAGTAGGAGCTTCCTGAAATGTGTTGCAGCATTTAAATTATCTATGGGAGGACACAATGCATCCTGGCAGTCTCAAGTCTTCAGTACTGTTGAACAGCCCTTAAAACTGGACATCATGAGAACACACAAGCAATAATTTCTTACATTTCCCTTTTCTCCAGAACCATGACTTTCCAGAAAACATCCCACTATGAGTTCTCAGACAACACACACCATTCCACACACCACTCCAGAATCCAGACAATAAGTTGTCAAGGACTATGCCAAAATCCCAACCTTTAAATGATTGTTTTAAGAAAAGGTAGGCTTTTCATACTGATCACTTCTTGCTATTAAGCACAACAATCCAGACAATCTGATTCAAGCATTTCCCAATACAGCAATCACTAAAGTGTCTTGTGGAAGGATTCCATATAGACTTGTCATGTTTATTATCCCCTCCCTAGCCACCTGCCTCTGGCTAAGGAAAATCCAAGTAGCCAACATGACAATTTTACCTTAGTACCCAACAAGGAAGTTTTAGTTGATAAGCCAGTAGTGGTAAATAAATAAAGCCATAGCTACTACATATATCCCCAACTCCCACACTACTAGTGGTCACAATCTGAAAAACTCTAGCTGACCATAATTAAAAGAAAAATAGGGATATACATAAAACCAGCTGTCTTAGACAGCATTTTTATTTAAAAATGGATACAGAGACATAGCAGCATTTACAATAAAATTTTTAAAAGGCATCAAGTTGTAAGCAAACCATTTGAAAAAGAGGCTTTGAAACATTGTCTTCCACAGTACTTTTCACCCATTTGTCAACAGGGGACAGTACAACTACAGATTATCCAAAGGACAAACAGGCACAGTAACTAACCTAAACTTCCAAGCCCTTTTTCTCAACAGTTGGTCACATCAAGCATAACCCTCCATAGCAGCATTTGGAGCACTCATTGGTGTTCTTATAAGTGGCTGGTGTACTTGATCCATTTTTTAAAAATACTTTAATGTTCAATAAAAATATTTCAAATAGAAAAGTTCTTCTGTTACAAAAGTAAGGTTTCCTTTTCAAATTCCATAAAAGCTTATGAACTTCACTGGCAGCATTTCTGTAACGGGGCAGGAGTCAGAACCAGCAGAACAGGCACTTCAGCAAAACTGTCTGTCAACAGTTTCTAAAGTCAGAATGGCTTCAGTCCAGAAGACTGTTTCTTACTACTTTGTGGTGGCGTAAGGACACCAGTGGGAAAAGGTGAAGTCCTGTTTTGCTCAGCCAATATGGCTTGTTTTGCTTGAGCTTTGTCCTGAAAGCACAGGAAAAGGGGAAATCTCTTCAGCATGTCTTTACAACAGATCAATAATTCAGCATTGTATAAACTTGATAGATTGCTAATCTGGAAATGCATATCTGTATCTTACCCCCCTAAATGCAACTGATAAATCACACAGTACACAACAGTTAATGAATGAAAAACCCAAGAGGTCAGTATTCAACTTTTGGAATCTGATAATTAACATTATCCTCAAGAAAGCAAATTTCAGAAGCAATGAACAAGAAAAGCTTTAACTTCTACCGCA
>VWYK01082984.1:42558-55690 GCA_013399775.1 Semnornis frantzii | reverse complement strand
TTTTTTTTAACTGAAAGAAAGAGTTGTTTGTGCCAAGAGCTGTTTCTTTTGAAGATGTTGATGTGGGGTGACAGGTCAGCAGGCCCCCAAACTGCTCTGGCTTGCCTGTCCCCATTCAGTAAAGCATATGCTCAGCTTTAAGGCACAAGCAGCGAATTAAGTCGGTCCAGCAAAGCTCTTCAAGTGTGTGCTCAATTGTTTTCCGCAGCCCAGCGGCACTCCTGCCCGTGTGGGGTAGGTGTGTTAACTGGGCTCTTGACAGCTTCCATGGAGAGGATCAGGTTGGCAAACAAGCGACCAAGAACTTCCCTGGT
This sequence comes from Semnornis frantzii, assembly GCA_013399775.1. Classification (NCBI taxonomy): domain Eukaryota; kingdom Metazoa; phylum Chordata; class Aves; order Piciformes; family Ramphastidae; genus Semnornis; species Semnornis frantzii. Next base: position 55,376 of record VWYK01082984.1, on the reverse strand, counting down.
GAAACGCCCTGGCTGGGGCTGGGGCCACACAGCTGCTCCAGTGGGGAGAGTCATGCTGGCTGCCAGCCTGGTACCACCTGCCCTGGGCGCAGCATCCCTTGTTTCCATGCCTCACTCCTGGTGGAATAGGCGGGGTAGGGGAAAGGAAACAAAGTTGGTGCTGGCAAAGTATGGGTTAATGTCAGCTGGAAACAGATGTGTAGGATTTTCCTTCCAGAGGTGAAGTTGCCATGAGGTAGCAACGGTCCTTTGCTTCAGAGGCCAAGGACTACCCTCTGGCATGAACCAAAGCAGCAACGGAAGGGCAAAATCCTCCTGCACTGGGCTGGCTCTTGTTGCCCTCCCTGAGCACACTGCATTCACTGCAATCGCTGAACCCAAGATGGGCAAATGAAGGGTGGGCAAGTTTGGGAGTCACAGTAAGTGATGAGGTAACTGGGCAAGTTTCAGGAAGAAGGGTAGGAGGAATGGGGCATGGCTAGGGGATGAGGAAAGCAGGAGATAGAGTGAGACTGGGAAGAGGATGAAGGGGCTCAAATGAAGGGGCATTGAGCCCCCTTCATTTTGGTCCTGGTGGGCTGCCAGCTTGGTTTGACTGCAAGATGGACCAGTGGCTCTATCTGGCACATGCATCCCATCCTGAGCTGTCTCCCAGGCCTTCCTTCTGCTGAGGAGGACCTCAAGAGGGTTATGTGTTGGTGTGAAGGCAATTTTTCACAGCAGTATCAAACTGCAGCTCTGAGAGCAGGCAGCTATGTTGAAGGGCCTTGATGACTGCCACCCTCCTTGGGCCAGCATCACTGCAGAGAAGACTAACTTACAGGATTCCAGCCTGTGGCTCCTCAAAGGACACAATGCAGAGGCACAAATGATTTTGTCTTCTGTGGCTCTCGGCCTTGATTTTAATGGCTCATTACTGTTTAAGATGATTTTAAGGTTAGCAAATTAATCTGCTGCCACCCAAACCCCATGCAAAAGCATCCAGCATCACTCTATGGGAGCAGGATTGGTCAGGATACCAGATAAAATACCAGGGCTGAGTTAGTGCTGCTTCAGTAAGAACCTGTATAATAAAAACAGAAATCTTCATGATTTGACATACAAATTACACTTACGGTTTGTTGGGGTTTTTTTTGGTCTGTAAGAGTGTTTTGCAGTTCAAACATGTTATAATCTGGTCAGCTTTTTGCAAGATGTTTTGGTTTTTGTTTGGTTTGGTTTGGTTTTTTTTTACCGGCATGGCCTAATTTTGAAGAAGAAAAAAAAAAAATAAGTAGCTTTTGCCTTTTGCTTGTCATTGCACTTGTGCCTGCTGCAGCCAGGAAACACTATTCAATGGTAGTCTCATTTTTGTCTGGTGTCACAATAGATACTTAGAATCATAGAATAGTCAGGGCTGGAAGTGACCTCAAAGATCATCTAACTCCAACCCCCCTGCCATGGGCAGGGACACCTCACACTAGAAGTCGCTCAGAGCCACATCCAGCCTGGCCTTAAAGACCTCCAGGGATGAGGCTTCCACCACCTCCCTGGGCAACCTGTTCCAGTGTCTCACCACCCTTATGCTGAAGAGCTTCTTCCTAACATCCAATCTGAATCTACCCATTTCTAGTTTTGCTGCTTTCCCCCTAGTCCTATCACTACCTGACATCCTAAAATGCCCCTCACCAGCTTTTCTGTAGACCCTCTTCAGATACTGGAAAACAACAATAAGGTCTGCTCAGAGCCTTCTCCTCTCCAGTCTGAGCAGCCTCAACTCTCTCAGTCTGTCTCCATAGTAGAGATGCTGCAGTCCTCTGATCATCCTCATGGCCTTTATCCGGACACACTCCAGCAGGTCCAGATCTTTCTTGTAACTGAGGCTCCAGAACTGGATGCAGTACTCCAGGTGAGGTCTCACCAGAGTGGAGTAGAGCGGGAGAATCTCGGCCTGTTGGCCACACTTCTCTTGATGCAGCCCAGGATACAGTTGTCTCACTGGGCTGCAAATGCACACTGGAGGCTCATGTTGAACTTCTTGTGCACCGGCACCCCCAAGACCCTTTCCTCAGGGCTGCTCTCAAGCCAGTCACTGCCCAGCCTATATTGGTGCTTGGCTTTGCCCCAACTCAGATACAGGATCCTCCACTTGGTCTTGCTGAACCTCATAAGGTTGGCTTATGCCCACCTCTCCAGCCTGTCAAGGTCCCTCTGGATGGATCCCTTCCCTCCAGTGTGCCAGCTGCACCACACAGCTTGGTGTCATTGGTGAACTTGCTGAGGGTGCACTCAATGCCACTGTCCATGTCCCTGTCACCCACAAAGGTGCTAAACAAGACTGGTTTCAGTACAGGTTCTTGAGGGACTCCACTTATATGTGCAAGCTCATTCTAAAGCAAGCTGTGCTGAGGCAGCAACTCCCCAAGCTCTGAAGTCTGCTCTGCTCTGTGGTAACTGCAGTGTGGTTATTTTTGGTCTGGCTGAAGCTATCTATAGGTGACACCAAGTACTTTTTTAGATTGCAGTCCTTCCTTGCAGTCAGTGCCTGGGAGGTATATACACACAAACACATATGTATGTGTTACATCACTGGTGCAATATAAAAGTGGAGCTCCTAACGTGACACGTGTTCCTAATGCCACTACTAAATCACAAGAATGCTACTTTTTGTTCACTTTCCTCACACAACACAGTGCCTTTGGACAACACTTTCAGGAGCAGACATCACACAACCCCCCTGGAAGTATTTCCAAAACGCTCTAGCTTTCAGAAAGTGCCAAGTGACCTACCTTTGGGGAATTCAGCCCTTTCAGACTGCTCAGAGCACTCAGAAGTGGAAAGTCATTTTTGAAAGCTCTATAGGTTCTTAAAGTAGAACCTAATATATTTTTAATTGGAATTGTTTCCAGAGGAGAAGCAAGGTCAGCTTTCTGGCTTTCTTGGAAGCTATGCTTTCTGTGCTGTACCTTCTTGAGCTGAAAATCAGAAAACGTGGTGTGAGAGAAGGCTGATGTCTAGTAGGAAAACTGCTGAGATGGGGATAGAGGGAGAAGAAATAGAAAAACAAAACAAAACCCCACGAAAAACCACCAAAACCAAAACAAAAACCAGTCAAAATGGTTTGAAATGGGAAGTATTTAAATTGGATCATGTGTCCAACACAGCAGTGCAGCAACCTCTAGCTCCAAGGTGAGCAGGTACAGTAGCTCAAGCCTGCATGAGGGGCACCTGTGGTATGGTCTGGAGGAGACTGCTGCCTGTCAGGACACCACTTAATGTGCTCCTGATGGTGACAGCAGCCTTTAGTGGGAGTCTGTAAGTGTCAGACTGCTAGAAAATACCACAGTACATATGCAATGAAATTCATGGCCATGGCTCTACCAGAGGCTTTGCAGGAGCAGTTTGACACTGGCAGTTTTGTACGCTGGCTGCCATGGGCTTACTGTGCTTCTGTGGCATTTAGCCTTCATTTCATGTTTGTAAGTTATTGCTTGTTCAGAAGGACTGGTTAGTGTTATGTTGAGCATTTATCTTCAGCCCTGCAATTAAATGCAAACCAAAAACTGCATAGAATTTCCTTTAGCCTGGAGTTTAGCGTGACCCAAATGTCATATGAATGAGTCCTTCCCCCAGCTATGGGAACCGGTACATTGAGCCTCTGCTTTATCGCTGTGTGCTACTCCATTTACCTTCATGCGGCCCCGGCACTGGCAGGAGTGGAGAATGATTCTTCTCAGGGACCAGCCCAAGCCCTGTGCACTCCCTCTGCCATGCTCGCACCTACAGCCTGCCAAAATCAATTGCTGTGCCTGTAGGAAGAGAGGTCTTCTGCTGCTGTGTGGAAGCAGGAGGCTGGGTCCCTCTAGAGGGATGCCATCCAGAGGGACCTGGACAGGCTGGAGAGGTGGGCCCAGGCCAACCTCATGACATTCAACAAGGCCAAGTGTAAGGTCCTGTACCTGGGTCAACACAACCCCAAGCACAAATCCAGGCTGGGTGGTAAATGGCTGGAGAGCAGCCCTGACGTAAAGGACCTGGGGGTCTGGGGTGATGGAAAGCTCAACATGAGCCAAAAGTGTGTGCACAGCCCAGACAGCAACTGTGTCCTGGGCTGCAGCAAGAGCAGCGTGGCCAGTAGGGCAAGGGAGGGGATTTTGCCCCTTTACTCTGCTCTCCTCAGACCCCAACTGGAGTACTGCATATAGTTCTGGAAACCCCAGCACAAGAAAGCCATGGAACTGATGGAGTGAGTCCAGAGGAGGCCACAAAGATGATCAGAGGACTGAAACAGCTCTCCTCTGAGGACAAGGTATGAGAGTTGGGGCTCAGCCTGGAGAAGAGAAGGCTTCGAGGAGACCTTGTAATGGCCTTCCAATATCTGAAGAGGGCTACAGGAGAGCTGGGCAGGGACTATTCACAAGGTCTTGTAATGACAGGATGAGTAGTAACGGGTTTAAACTGGCAGAGGAGAGATTTAAACTAGATGTTAGGAGGAAGTTCTTTACAGTGAGGGTGGTGAGACACTGGCACAGGTTGCCCAGAGAGGTTGTAGATTCTTCCCCGGAGGTGTTCAAGGCCAGGCTGGATGAGGCCTTGAGTGACCTGTTCTAGTGGGAGGTGTCCCTGCCTATGGCAGGGGGTTGGAACTAGATGATCTTTGAGGTCCCTTCCAACTTAAACCATTCTGTGATTCTGTGAAGTTATGAGACTCAGACAAAGCCTGCCTGGCAGCACAGCGAGCTCAGGCACTGAACTGAGCACAGACTGCTGTAGTCTACCAATCTTTACAACAGTGGAGTTTTGTCCCAGTGCTTCTCTGGCTAACCAGGATGCTGCTCCCTGCTTGTTTGGCCTATGCATTCTAAGTGCTACGGTGTGAAAGGGGAAAAAAAAAAAAAAAGTCAATCAAAAATTGTCTCTATGAGACCCATTCAATAAAAAAGTTATTGGCAATTAGCATAGGTTTTTTTTATAAAAAGTAATTAGCCCTCCTGCCCAGAGAATTAATGAATGGCTTTCATTACTCCCCAAGGGGTAGTCAATCCAACAATAATCCTCTTCAGATGAATGTTACAAAACGACACCGTTTGACAATGCAGGAGACAGGATGGTCGCAAACAGGATGCAGCCCTGCTCTGGTGAATACTGGAGCTAGTTGCTTCAAAATGAGAGGTCATTAATAATTCGTTGGGATCTGTGCAATAGACTTAATTTCCTTCCCATTAAGGAGATGAGGCAAAGCACTCAAAATGACCAAGTGCCTCACTGGTGAAGCAAATGATGAAGCAGAGCATACACAGAAACAGTGGAAGGTATCCCTGCCCATGGCAGGGGAGTTGGAACTAGATAATCTTTAAGGTCACTTCCAACCCAAACCTTTCCATGATTCTGTGATTTGTCCCTAGGTGCAAAGCTTAGGAAGCCAATGGAGATGCACTAGTGGTGGCTACTGCCTTTTGCTGAATGTGTCCATAGAGCCTGGCAGGGTGGAATATGACTTAGCTGTGTAGTCTGGATGTAGCAATTTTACTGCCTGAAAGGTGTTCTGCAGCCAAGTGGCACGGAGCTGTGTGTCCCTGCTGTCTCTCTTACTGTTTAATTCATTGTGGCCATGAGGAGTGACCACAAGGTTACAGCATTCCTACTGGATTGTTGGCATTTTCAGCCTTGCTGCAAGTTCAGCAATCTCATTGACTGCTCAGGTCAGTGACTGTCCTGTTCTAACAGCCCATCCACAGTCATCAGAGCCACCTGCTTCTCCCGAGAGTAGACATGACACAGCCAGGTGCTCCATGTCCAAGAAAAGCCCTAAAAGAGTGAGCACATGAACAATGATTTCCCTTCCCCTGCCCTGAGACCATGCTTGCTATTCCCCAGGGTAACACTCCCCTCTGACTTGCCCTTCCCACCTGGCCCTTGCTCAGCCTGAGTCTGTGGGGACTCAGGCTGCTGCTGTTGGTCCTGGTCTCTGCTAACATAGCTTTCTGCAGCAAGTCTTTAAAACCTTCCCCCGTTACTTTTACAAACCTGAGGATTTCAGTGAAGAACTCAGTCCTACTCTCCAAACTGGGCTGACAAATTAGGAAGAAGTGGTCCAGGATGATTCTGAGGAGCTTGGTCCACAGGGGAAGACAACAGGTAATGAGATTTAATTAAGCAGGCCAGCAGCAAATTCACATGCTGCACATAAGTTCTTCCTTGACAACTTCTCCCCTTGCCATCTCACCTATTTACTAGGGAGTTTGCTCCCATCCCAAGCCAGTAAGATGCCTCTACCATCAAGCCAATAAGATGCCTCTTCTTTCCAGCCCTTCCTGCACTCCCCTGAAGAGCAGGGACCTTCCACTTCATTATGAGGATGAGGACTGCCAAGACTTGGTGCTGCAACGCCAGTGTGAGCACTGGAGTAAAGGGTGACAGCCAGCTCTGCAGTCAGCACAAACTTCAACAGTCAGCTCTACCAAACAGCTCTCTGCCACATCTCTGCTGCTGCTCCATGCTGCATGCAGCAAGATAAAACACTCAGAGGAGCAGAAAATTTAATGATTGCTTAACTTGCATTGTGGTACTGCCTGGAGGCAATAGTGAGGTATCAGAGCACCATCTCACTGGGTATGTCAAGGAAACACAATCATGCCGTGGAGCTAAGGCTGTAGGTGTAAGGACAGGAACAAACACGGAGGAGGAGAAGAGAATAAGACAGTGCGGGGGTTATTTGGATCAGTGTAATGAGCAACAGGGATATTTTACAGTTGCTTTAGGCATCCTTGATTTTGGTTTATAGATGTTTAACTTCACAGCTTTAAGCTTGGAGCACACCTTTGTTTTCACAGAATGTCAGGAGCCGGAAAGGACCTTGAAAGCACATCCAGCCCAAACCCCCTGCCAGAGCAGAATCACCTATACCAGATCACACGGGAATGCGTCCGGGCAGGTTTTGAATATCTCTAGAGAAGGAGACTCCACAGCCCCCCTCGGCAGCCTGTTCAAGTGTTCTGTCACCCTCACAAGGAAAAAAAATCCTCCTCATGTCTCCATGGAACTTCCTATGCCTCAGCTTCCAGTCACTGCCCCTTGTCCTGTCACTGGGCATCACCAAGCAGAGCCTGGCTTCATTCTCTTGGCACTCACCCTGCACATCTTTATAAACATGAATCAGGTCACCCTTCAGTCTCCTCCTCTCCAAACTAAAGAGGACCCGGTTTTGATGTAGTTATTTTTTAAAAGTAGTACATGGTTTTGGTTCATGTGGAACCTGCTGCAAGCCCTAGATCAGGCCTCATGCTGCTCACTGCAGCAGCTTTGTATGGGATGGTGGAGTGAGGCGGCTGAGCTGCTAGCCACAGACCTGGCCACAGACAGCACCCAGTCTCCCAACTCCCACGTGGTGTCATGAGTTTATTATAAAGGGCAAGAAGATCCCTCAGATTACAATTTTATTCCCCTCTTTTGTTTCTTTTTTTTTTTTTTTCCAAGGGTTGACAGACCTCTAGGGAAAGCTACAAGGGGGAAATTATTTTTTTCCCCCGCAGTTTAGAAGTTTTCAGAAGTTCAGATAGCTGTAATTAGCTTTGAAACATGAATTAGTATTCACTTAACTTCCACATTTGAATCTTCTGGGCTTGAGGATTTCACTTTTGTTGTAATATAATGGTATTTGAAATTAATATCTTTGTACTTGTGCTAAGGCACCATATGCAGTGCCTTCCTGCTGCCTGAAGAAGGCAAGGATAGCTTTAGCAGGTGAATAAGGAGGCCTTTCCATCTGTGGGGCCTCATTCTTCTTCTGACCAGGCTGCATTACTCAGCTCTGTCGAAAGGCCGCTATGCATAGCACAGGATGCAATACTCCCAGCTCAGTCCAGGCTGTGCTGCTCACACTGGCACTGGCACACCATGGAGCTGCCAATAAATGGCCAAGGACTCCTGTCCTCATCTGGGATTCTCAACCCCTTCCTTGGCAAACATACTAGCTGCTGTAGAGCAGAGTGTCACCTGGCAGTGTTAAGGGGTCCCAGCACCCAAAAAACATGAAGAAACTAATCTGTTCTGTGGAGTCCACCCATATGGCATAGGGGAAATAGCAGAGGAGTTGGCTTCTCTGCCATGAAGGAGTTAGTCTGATCTAGCTGACTGAGACATACTGCGGAGGAAGAAACCCACAGGCCCAGACTCTAGTCCTGGCAGCTCTTCTTCCAGCCCCAGGCTGGTACTGACAGTGCAATTTTAAACACTGCATTCGAAGAACAGTTTTTTTGTTTTCTCTCAGTTAACACTCTCAACATTTTGATTCCTTGAGACAGATGAACATCTGTGCTATCAGCAAAAGGTACTAGTGAGGGTGCACATCTCTGCATCTAAGGCACAATCCCAGGACATCCCAAAGGCTGGTTGACAAAATTACTGGCCTGTAAAACCTTTAGAGGGCCCCTCAATTTAAGAAAGATGATGAGGTGCTTGAACATGTCCAGAGAAGGGCAACATGGCTGGTGAGGGAGCTGTAGCACAGCCCTGTGAGGAAGGCTGAGAAAGCTGGGGGTGTTTAGCCTGAAGAAGGCTCAGAGGAGACCTCATGGCTCTACCTACCTGAAGGGAGGTTGCAGCCAGGCAGGGGTTGGTCTCTTCTTCCAGGGAACCAGTGACAGAACAAGAGGGCACAGCCTCAAGCTGCACCAGGGCCAGCTTAGGGTAGATGTTAGGAGGAAGTTTTTCACGGAAGACTGACTGGCACTGGAATGGGCTGCCCAGGAAGGTGGTGTCGTTACCATCCCTGGAAGTGTTTAAAAGGGGACTGGATGAGGCACCTAGTGCCACGAGTCAGTTAATTAGAAGGTGTTAGGCGATAGGTTGGATTTGACAATCTCAAAGGTCTGACCTCGCTAATTCTGTGAGTGGAAGACAAGCAAGGTACAGCAGCCCCTCATGGAAACCATATCTCCTCTGTTTTGTGCAGGTTAGTGAGCAGAACAATCTCTAGCTATAAAAAGTCCTATGTGGGCTCTCCAATCTATGTTTATGATTTATCCTTCAGGGAGGCAATACAATCAGATAAAACATGCTCAGGTGACATATCATACACTGAGTATTCTCTGTAAAGCATGAAGCATGTGGTGATGGTGCATGTGTGTAAAAGACAGCTGTTATGCCATGTATCATCATCATCATCATTGTATAATACACCTGTATACCTTATAGTCTGACTGAAAGTGAGTACACTGAATGCCTTATGAGAAAGGAGAGCGTGTGGCAAAGGAAGGGTGAGTTGAAAGTAACAGTGCTTTTACAGCTGACACATCTTTCTGAGAGGTAGCCTTCCAGGGCAGCAGAGATATATTTGGTAGCTCAGCAGAACGGGCCCCAGCCTGGATGACATAGGCGCTTTCTTTGAGACATCCCCAGCCACAGCAGTCTGTGTGTACCAGACCATGAACAAAGGGGACGCTGAGTTTCACAAGCTCCGTGCCTGAGCACAGGACTATTGCATCCTTGGGTGCCACAAGTGAGCCATCATACAAAGCCTCGGTGCAACATAAAGTTGCACATCCCACACACCCACACAAGACATCAGAAGATCTAATTTGAGGTTGCAAGCTCTGTCATTGTCCCTTTCAGCACTATTGCAGTGACACCTGTTACACCACGGCTCTTTCTTCCCACTGATTGTGTTGTGGCACTGGCAGGGGTGTCGCAACGACAGCTGACAGATCCCCAGCCTTGGCAGATCTGCTCCCGTCAGGTTGCAGGTCCTTGCTGATGGGATAATGCTGTTGTTCTGGTTGCACTCACGTTTGTCTCTGCTAAGTGACAAGCGCTAGCTTGTACTCTGGTTTCTGGCACTTCCCTTTCAAGCTTCAGGGTTGTACTTGCCATTTCACCTCCTGAGCATATCAAAGTTGTTCTCGCTGCTTTGCGGTACGGTGGTGCTTCAATCACGGGGAAGGACAGGCGGTGGCACTCCCCAGCAGAGCCTGGCACCCGGCAGCCCTCATTAGCCTGTCACAGAGGCAGCTCTGAAACTGATGGGAAACAAAAGGCAGTCACCTGAAACGGGTCCCAATTTGGTTTCTGCTGATTGATCTTCTGGCTCCACCAGAGGAAAACAAGTTACGCTGGATATAAGATATTTGTGTGTCTACTCCCTTCATCCCAGGAGCACTTTTAGTTAGCAGCCAGGGAGGAAAATGCAGAAAGAGAGGAGCCTACTCTTTTCAAAGGGGATGTTTCTGTAAATCTCAGTCCTACTAATGAGCCCAGGTGTAGAAGAGGTACTGCTGAAACACATGGTTAGACTGTCTGATCATCAGAGGGACTCAACCCAAAGTTGAGTTTCAAACCAAAACCACGGGCCTAAAAAAATAAAAAGAAAAAACCCAAAAGGTTTCTCATTATAGAGTCATGACCACAGGCACAAGGCCAGCATTTTACATATTACTCCTATTAAACAAGCTTGTTCACCAGTATTTGAAGCCCAGAGCAGCTCCAGACTCTCTCGGGAAAGGCTCTGCCCATCACATCATGCATCTAGGGCTTGTTAAGGGCTCTCACTACAGGATCTGAACTTCCATGCAGCTCAGCTGGTTGGGAGAAGACTGTCTAATTGAGGAAGGGTACAATTAATTCATTGCCATTCTGCTGGAAATCAGAGCAACTAATCTTGTTAATAATTCATTTTCCCACTTTGACACAGATAAAGGACATTCTCATTTAGGGAAAGTTGGAAGACCCTGCATAGTGGAAGGCTCACAGAGGTGATGTCCAGCAAAGTGCTAAGCTCAGCAGCAAATCTGAAGAGACTCTATTTCCTGGTTGGTTATTGTGTGGCACCAAGTTTCTATCTGACTTCTGGAGTGCCTTGGACACAGAGTTGGAAAGCAGCTCCAGAATACAACCAGACTAGGGCACAGTGGTGTTGGAGGGCTGCTTTCTGTACAAGTTTCTTTGCTTACTTCAGGAATCTTACTTACTACAGATCAGCTGCCAGGCTTAAAAAAATTAAATAAAGGGAACATGGAAAGGTACTGTGGGGAAAAAAAAAAAAAACAAACCAACCAAAACAAAACAAAAGTTGGGCCAAAAAGCTTGCCTCTTGGTCTGAGACAGCTGGTAAAGTGGGAAACAACAGTGGCACTTGTGGTTGGAGCTGCAAGGCTGAGAGAGAAGAAGGGAAAATGTGCTTTCAGAGATGACACATTTACATAAATGATCTTGCAAATATCAATGTTCTGCATAAGAACTCAGAAAACAAACAAAAATCCTACATATTGAAAACTGCCTTAAAAGGAACAACCAGCCTTCTTAATCTGGCTTATTAAAGAAACTCTGCAACTCAAAACTGATCAGCTTTTGATGCATCTTCACTGAGTACCCTGCAAGTGCACAGAACATCTCCTTAGTGGGCTACAGAAAGCCACAACAGACAGCAGCCTCTGCATGGGCTCAGAGATCACATTAGGCAAAGCACACAACAGAAATGCACAAACACAACTGTGATGTGGTAACTAGAAAGTGTCTAAGAGCGTGTGGCTGGAAATGCCAGAATAAAACAGACAAAGGAAAAGGGCTGACTTAGTTGTGGCAATGAATGAGGCAGGAATTACAAAATATGTTGTTAGTTTCCTTTCCAAAAAGCCCCACCCACAAACTATATACAAACTAGTTGAGTTTGGCTTCTAATTTGGTCAGGAACATCTTCACAAGGATGCTTATGGGCAATTCATTGATCTAGGAGAATCAGAAAATAGGAAAAGATTTAGCCACAAAATGGCTTTGCCCCACTTACAAATAAAAGGCAGTCTGGAGCCCTAGGGAATGTCTGTGCTACTCATGGTGGTGGAGTAGGAAGTTCAAGATAGTCCTTGGCTCCTTTGCATCAGTGTTGGAACTGCTCAGAGTCTTGACAGCCGTTGAGAGGCTACTAGATCTTCCCAGGCTCTTGCAGGGTGCTGGCAAAGAGGCAAATGATCTCTGACCTGATCCTGGTTCCTCTTGTCATGGAGGTTTGCAGAGGTGCAGGCAGGATCTCTTGCAGATGTGCAGAGAGCACAATGTCAGTGGCACTTCTCATCACGTTGTGATGTACTTAATGCCTTCTCCTGGTAAACTTGAAGCACTTAAGTTTCCAGGTAGTTCAAGCCCAAACCACCAGGGCTAAGCTGGTCTGGAACACAAGGCAGAGCAGAACACGTTGTCCAAGCCAAGAGTAGTAAGGCAGAGGCAGCACAACCGCTTGCAACTTAGCTCGATTTATGTTATTCGCCCGAGTGTCATGGCTCTTTTGGCCACAGAGATTCGCCAATCAGAATGGCATTTGCAAAACTCACCATATTAGGTAAAACACAGGGCTTGCTTACCCTTATTTGGGCAAGACACTAGCAAGTATCTAAACACCCATGGGTACCTGTTTATCACTTCAGGAAGGGACATAACGGTCCAAGCCCTGGTTTTCCTCCCACCCTTGCTGCTCCCATCAGCAGAAGGGTGGGGCAAGCCAGGACATGTTTTAGGCCTATTAGCCTTCCACAACAAGGGCATGCAAAACCCAGGTGAAAGGGGGAAACCTTTCCTGCAAGGAGTGCTAATAAAACAGCTTGAATGCATACTTTGAAGAGCTTCCAACTAGAAACAATCACAAAAAGTTCAAAGTGGGAAAAGCTGGGAGAAGAGTCTCCATGGGAAAGATCAGCAAGTTCAAGTGCAGTGAGAAGACAATCTGCCAACTTTCAAGGTTTTTAGTGAAAGCATACAGTGATAGTCACTACTAAGTGGGGCCACACAAGCAAGCACAGGACCAAAAAAAAAAACCAAAAAAAAAAAAAAAAAACAAAAAAAAAACAAAAAAA
>VWYK01082984.1:27528-42543 GCA_013399775.1 Semnornis frantzii | reverse complement strand
AAAAAAACAACAACCCAAACCAAAACCCAACCCAAACCCAAAAACAAAACAATAAAACCCCTGGGATGTCACCCAGGGACATATAGGAATGTTTAATAAAAGATTAATTCTATTTTGTTTCCACCTGCAATGTTTCACAAACTTGAAACTAAAGGATTGAAAGAAGCACAGCAGAAGTGCAAATAGCCTAGCTCGTAGCATATGAAACCAGAGAAGGCTTTGTAACAATGGATGGTAAGAATTTGGGTGGGAGAGGTACCAGGTGGTTCTATGACCCCTGGGCAAGATCACTGACAGAAGGAGGAGACCTGATACAAACCAGCTGCTTTGGCGGGGTTTTCTCAGCTGCCAAAGTATCCAGGGTTGCTCCAAACTAGAGCTGCAGTTGGGTGGGAAGGGAAAACCATCAGCTCTGGAGTGCTCTTGGCCCTCCTGCAAAGGGATGGCAACCCCTATAAACTGCGACAGTTGATGCTGGTCTGCCGGAGACTCCAGCATGCATAACAGGCACCACAGCTGAGACTGAGTCTTGAAACAACCTTCCGGAGTGCTTTGAGAGCCAAAAATACTTCACAGCATTATTACAGACACAAGAGAGTCTTGCAGTAATGAAAGTGCCCATTGATGATGTGCCATGTTCGGGCAGGCTGATCAGAATCCCAAATCAAAGAGAACGTTGAGACAGTCAGAGATACAACCTAAACCTCAGCAGAGCTAGATGCCAATCCCAGACAATTTAATTACACCTAGAGAAACCAACCACAAAGGCAGTAAATCCTGCTGATTATAAGCCACAGTGAAGAAGCTAAGAACGCAAGGGGTAAACAAGGAAACTTAGAAATTGCAAGAGAGACTGAAGTAGGTCAGTGTGTTCACACTCAGTGATGCAATTCAAACCACTTACTAAGGAAAATGCATTGCTAAGATACAGGTCGAATATGACAGCTAGAGCAGTGGACACAGATAAAGGGCAAGAGCAAAGATATGGAGCATTTACCAGCATCACCACTCAATATTTCCCCCTCTATCCCTTTCCACCGCTACAATCAGGCTCATGCTACAGGCAGAAATGCAGCTGTAAATAAATAACAGGGCTTTGCCAAGCTCTGGCAATGACTGTAAAATGCTCCATGGTCTCTGGTTCTCACCTTCACAAGTGTCTATTTCATTAGGAGGGCCATATTTTTCACTCCTAAAATATAATCCATCAAACAGTATGACATTTGTTGATGTGCAGCACAGGCTTAACATGTTCAGTGAAGCCAAGACGATGATCAAGTGTCTCTGTTTTTGGAAAGGTGCTAAAGTGGAAAAAGAAAAGAAAAAAAAAAGCCATTGAAAGAGAGCAAATTGTCCACAAGGATAGCTAAAGAAAGGAATGGTGGTGTGTCACCCCTGTAGCCTTTAGTAAACTTCATAGATGGTACAACAAGGATGGGGGACACTGGAAATATGTGTGGGCTTTTGAGTGATCTCCTCCTTGCTCTGTAGTGTACTGGCAGAAATTGCTCCTAAACTATTGTATTGCCAAGGAAAATGAAAAAGCAGAGAGTTAGCACCCTGGCAGATGTGCTTTTAGAAGTAGGTTTGAAAGTCTGAAAGAATAATCACATCAATTCAAAACAGCAGCCAGAGTGCAGCCTATTAAGTGCCAATGTATTCAGCCTGATGAGATTACAGAACAACAGAATCACAGAACTTTAGAGGTTGGAAGGCACCTTCAGAGATCATTGAGTCCAACCCCCTGCCAAGGCAGGATCCCCTAGGCTAGTTTGCACAGGAATGCATCCAGGGAGGTTTTGAAAGCCTCCAGAGAAGGAGACTCCACAACCTCTCTGGGCAGCCTCTTCCAGTGCTCTGTCACCCTCACTGTACAGAAGTTTCTCCTCATGTCGAGGTGAAACCTTCTATGTTCCAGCTTGTAGACACTGCTCCTTGTCTTATTGCTGCTGATTACTGAAATGAGATTGTTCCCATCCACTTGACACCCACCCCTCAGATATTTATAGATACGATCAGATCTCCTGTCAGTCTTCTCCAGACTAAACAGCCCCTGGTTTCTCAGTCTCTCTTTGCAGGGGAGATGTTTAAGTACCCCAGTCATATATAAGATGCAGTCATATGATTTAGAAAAAGCAGAAGCCTCCTATTTGATCTCTATCAAGCTTTGTGTAGTGTATGTCCAGGAGAAAAAAAAATAAAAAGGGAGAGCAGGGGAAGAAACGTGGCTAAAGAGGAAATAGTACAACCAGTAACAAACTTTCAAAGTAAAGGATGGAGTAATCAATCCCTCCATATACTCCCAGCATGAACATTCAGTCATTTAGGGACTATGCATGGAAAGTGTGGACAGGGTATTTCCCACAAAGCTGAAACAGAAAGCATGCAAGGGGGAGTGTGGGAAAGTGCTTTGGAATGACTCCACAGACTGGTGCTGAAATAGAGAGAAAACAGTCTGAAGTCCAGGGAGGGACAGTCAGAAGGACCTTTGTGTTCACTCTGAAAGGCAGTCAGCTGGGGCTGGTCACTCCAGGGCAGCTAATTGAGGGGCTCAGATCAGCAGCGTTAAATCTCTATTGCTCCTCACAGCATCCTGATTCCACAAGCAATGCTCCCAAGTAACTCATATCTCAAGCACAGGAGAGCTGTAGAGTTAACTATTTACAGAGTTTTGATGTAAGGCTGTGAATCCTGGATACACAGAGATTTTTTTAGGTCAGATCTGCCCTGGGTCATTTGCAGCTGGGATTTTATCACAGTCTGACTATCACTGTCCTTTCTAACTACCAAAATCTCACTTCTGAAAGAGCTTACATTTACTTCTCACCTTACTTTAATTTACCAAGTTGTGCCATATCCCCATCTGGCAATTGGCTGGAGTTTTGTTTTATTTTCTTTCCTTAAGTTGTTCAAGGACTCACAGAGCTGTTTGAGTACACTAGATTATTATGTGTCTCCTAAAGCAGTTGCTGGATTTATTTGGATAGAGATTAGCAAGATTAAGAATGTTTTCTGTAAGTGAATATAGAAGCCTACAATTTTCAAATGGTAATTTTTGTCCATTGTATTGATTTGTAGTTGAAGGACTTTGATGGTTTCTGCTGCAGTATGAAGAAAGCTATTTGAGGGTTGCTGCTGTGAAAACCAACAGTTCCAGAATTTTTGTCAAGACTGTGAAACAGCAGATGCACAAATCCCATTGAAATTCAATGAAAATTGACCTCTCACCCCTGTGAGTGGATTGAAAAGCTCATTTATAGACCTTCCAGAAGTAGCTTTACACACAATTTGGGTTTCCTATCAAACATTCTTCATACAACTTCATATACTGTTATATTAAAAATTGAAAAAAAAAAAGAAAAAAAAGGGAAAAAAAAGGGAAGGTCATTCCTGAGACAACATTGATGACATGGAAAAGTGTTCTAGCCCTTTCTTTATCTGCCTTTATCTCTCTCAAGTCCTACATCTCAGTTTAACTACCCGTGCTGCTTATATCAATGAAGTACAGAAGGAAACCTCAATCTAGTTCATCCATCTTTCATCTTAAATCCACCTCCAGACATACCCATTATTTTATTTTAGGCTCTTCTGAAAAATAGCTGAGTTTTTGCAGCAATAAGGATCTTTAAATCCCAAGCGCCAATATAGACTGGGCAGTGACTGGCTTGAGAGCAGTCCCTGAATAAAGGGACTCAAGGGTGCTGGTGGACAAGAAGCTCAATGTGACCCTCCAGTGTGCACTTGCAGCCCAGAGAGCCAACTGTATCCTGGGCTGCATCATGAGAAGTGTGGCCAGCAGGTCGAGGGAGGTGATTCTCCCCCTCTACTCCACTCTGGTGAGACCCCACCTGGAGTACTGCATCCAGTTAAGGAGCCACTATTACAGAAAAGATCTGGACATGCTGGAATGTGTCCAGAGAAGGACCACAAGGATGATCAGAAGGCTGGAGCTCCTCTCCTGTGGAGACAGACTGAGAGAGTTGGGGCTGTTCAGTCTGGAGAAGAAAAGGCTTTGAGGATACCTTATTGTGGCCTTCCAGTATCTGAAGGGGGCCTACAGGAAAGTTGGAACTAGATGATCCTTGAGGTCCCTTCCAGCCCTGACAATTCCATGATTCTATGATAAATAAGCGATCTAGGTTTCCTGTATCAGAGGGTAGTATTTATATAGAGTTGTGGCTAGTTGGAATTCCTTGCACAATGCCCCATCAGCTTCGTTCACGCTCAGCACATCACAGCTGGCATAGCATCATAAACAGATGTGGGCTTACTCTGTCTGAGGTTGTTCCAGAATGCCCTAGCTGTCTTTGTGTCTAACTCAGGGAGATGGATGTGGATTATGGCATCAACTTGCTTTCACATGAACCCAAAGAAAGCTAAAGATATGTCACTACTTTCTTTCTCTAACACTTGTGGAGTTCATCCAGGTGTTTACCCCTATACATAAGCCCACCACGCTTTGCTGTTTATACCCATCCATCAAATTTCACCCATGCTTGGCACTGACCCTCTGACACAGATCAGGTCAACAAGCAAGTGCTGATGGTGTGCAGCCTCTGCCTACATTTGCTGCCACACCAGTAAGCTACCGCAGCTGCTAATGCCTTGCTTCTGCAGTGGTATTATCTGTGTGTTTGCAGACAAGGCCTAAGCTGGGCTGTCAGAAAGGGATGCTTAATTATTTGCTGCCTGTCTCCTGCACAAGGTTCTGCATGAAAAACACAGGATTTTATTGTTGCTGGAGGGAACGGGATGGGGGGAAATGAAGTGCTTAGAAACCCTTTTCTTTCCCCATCATGCTGTGTCTGTCCAAATTATTTAGTCATTCTTTGTGCATACTCACTGGGAGAAAACAGTAATAACAACAATAACAACAACAACAATAATAACAATAATGTCTTAATGAAATAGTGTAAAGAGAAACAAATTAGTAAGTGTTACAGTACCTTCTCTGCATGTTTGCTACACTGCAGAGGAAGCACTCATGTCTGTGTGCTGATGGCAGGTGACTAATGAGAGTTCAGCCTCCTCTCAATATATCATAGAATCATAGGACAGTTTGGGTCAGAAGAGACCACCAAAGGTCCTCTAGTCCACCCCCCCTGCAGTGAGCAGGAACATCCTCCACTAGATCAGATTTCTCAGAGCCCTGTGGAGCCTGACTTTGAATATCTGCAGGGATGGGGCCTCATCTACCTCCCTGGGCAACATGTTCCAGTGTTCCACTATGCTCAGGATAAAGAGCTTCCTCCTAACATCCAACATGTCCAATGTTAATCTACTCTTCTCTAATTTAAAACCATTGTCCCTTGTCCTATCGCTACAGACCTCTGTAAACAGTCCCTCTCCAGCCTTCTTGTAACCCCCCTTCAGGTACAGGAAGGCTGCTATTAGGTCGAGTCTTCTCCAGGCTGAGCAGCCCCAGCTCCCTCAACTTGTCCTCTAAAATCCTGTGATTTGTGGAACCTTCTGCAGGAGACAGGCAGCAAACAATTAAGCATCCCTATCTGACAACTCAGCTTAGGCCTACTTTAGAACCTGTAAAATATAAAGCATTCAGTATATTTTTTCTCCTGTCTCTTTGTATTTCACTTCATACATTCATTTCATTTCATTCAATTTCATTCATGCAGAGATTCCATAGCTAACATTTCTGTAAGAACACAAACAAATATAACCCATCAGAACACAAACAAATATAACCCATCCTGCCTCAAAAGTTAAATTCGGCAGCACTGTCTTCAAAAGGTTTTGTGGCTCCCGAGTTGCCTTGGAACACAATTTTGGCACTCAAGTCTTTGGAACTGAGATTGACAAACCTGGGGCTGTTTAGTCTGGAGAAGACTGACAGGAGATCTCATCAATGTATACAAATATCTGAGGGGTGGGTGTCAAGTGGATGTGAACAATCTCTTTTCAGTGGTCAGCAGCAATAAGACAACGACCAATGGACACAAACTGGAACATAGGTGGTTTCACCTCAACATGAGGAGAAACTTCTGTACAGTGAGGGTGACAAAGCACTGGAATAGGCTGCCCAGAGAGGTTGTGGAGTCTCCTTCTCTGGAGGCTTTTAAAACCTCCCCGTAAGCGTTCCTGTGCAAACTAGCCTAGGGGATCCTGCCTTGGCAGGGGGTTTGGACTCGATCTCTGGAGGTGCCTTCCAAGCTCTAAAGTTCTGTGATTCTGTGAACAGGACCGTTTACAAGTTTGGTCTGAGGCATCATCTGGTATGTGCTCTGTATCTTTTAGGGTCTGTGTGATCACGTATCACTGCACACCTCATAAAGTCAGCTTGGCTCTGCTTATGCATTCACACCACAACCCTGATCCAAACTCGGCTCCTTGCATTGTCAGGAGATTGGCTTTGAGGTGCCTTACCTCAATAGTGCTCACAGTTTGCCTAGTCTAGCCAAGAAAACACTGAGTGAGATGTCTACCATTTAAGCCCTGGTTTCCTTGCTTTAACATGAAAGGAACTCTGACATTTTATGTTGGAGTAGGAATCTGAACATCTTTGTCTAAAATTTCCGCTCATTCCACTGATGTGCAGAGTGTCGCAATCTATGTGATTCTCCTATCCAAGGAGGGACTGGACTTCAGCAGTGTGGTAAAAATGGAATACATTTTGAGAAAATTACTCTAAGAGCAGAGGGGGAAAAAAAAGAAGCCTGAAAAGCACTTGGAGATGTAAGCTCTTACATAAAAGGTTGGTTGTTACTGTTATTACTTCATTAGTCATTACTGTTGATAATGATGAAAATGCTTGCCTGGCTTCAAAAAGGTCCTCCTCTCTGCCGCAATTCAATCCCATTTTAAAGGCTGAAGCCTCCATCCCTCCAACTCTGTGTTGATTAACTTTGAGTCTGCTAAGGAAGCAAGACTAATTCAATCCCTTGGTTGATATTCAGTCTAGGTAACCTTGACAGTTTTTAAATTCAGCAGCCAGTTTAACCAAATCACAGAATCACAGAATGTTAGAGGTTGGAAGGGACTCCAACCCCCCCTGGCCAAGGCAGGATCCCCTAGTTTGCACAGGAATGCATCCAGGCAGGTTTGGAAAGTGTCCAGTGAAGGAGACTCCACAACCTCTCTGAGCAGCCTGTTCCAGTGCTCTCACTGTGAAGAAGTTTCTCCTCATGTTGAGATGAAATCTTCCATGCTCAAGTTTGTATCAGTTGTTCTTTGTCTTATTACTTTGCACCACTGAAAAGAGACTGACCCCATCCACTTGACACCCACCCCTCAGATATTTGTATACATTGATCAAATCCCCTCAGTGACAGAAGGCCAAAGAAGTCCAAGACAAAAAATTCCTGTGGGTTGCATGAAAGCAGGAAGGTGGATAAAAAAGATCCTACTGACATTCCCAGGCGAGGGAAGGAATACAGTTTGAATATAACTGCTATTGTGCAATAAAAAGTCCTCTTAGGTGCTCAGCCTTAAGCCATGAATCTGGAAAAATCCAGGGCTCACTGGATCTTGTCTTCAAACACCTCTTTGTTATTCTCTTGATAGCAAATCAAATTACCTCCTAAGTAAAGATTTGGATTGTAGATGACAATGTAGCCTGTGCTGGCATGCAAAATTAAACCTTGGTGTTGCTCATAGCTCAGCAAGCCCACAGGGTGTGGTATGGCTTCATTTAAAAGCTGCCAGGTTTTCCTTATGGTGGTGCAGTTGTTGCCCTGTTTTCCTGCACCAGTGGTAGAGGTGTTCCGGATATAGCAACGTTACTACCATTGTCTTCCCTCTTTCTTTATTACCTTTCAGTCCCCAACTTAGTTACTTTTTGCATTGCCCCATCATCACATAATTTTTAGTGTGCTTGGCACATAGTTTATGCTCTTGTTCTTTACCCAAGCAATGCCAGTTCCCCTCTATGACACGTTCTCATGCCTCTGAAGAGGTATCTGTGGATCCTTGCAGATCCTTTCTTGCAGAAGGAAGTTTCACATAACAAAACTAGATATTATTTCTCCTCCAGAAACAGGTTACCAACAAAGAGATGTTTCTTATTTTGCTCTAAGGGACTAGTATTCAAAGTCCAAATCTGTCCCTATTAACTTCATTTCTTGAAGCATGAGACTTTTTTTAGTTCTACATGCTGGGAACTGATTGTAGGGCAGCCAAACTCACTTATCTCTACCCTGTCCATTTCAAGGGTGACTAGCATTAGCTGAAATTAAACCTAAAACTATAAGGTTCAGCAAATACTAATTTGTATTCTATAGAAACTTAAGTTGGACTGCATTGCAGGCATTTTTTCATATCCAGTTATAGTCTTTAAAATGTCACAGCTGCAAAGTTTGTAGACACAGCACAATAAATGAACAGAGGATAATGACTTCTGAAAGTAAATCATAAATTCACACACATGAGTAACCCCTGGATGAAA
Organism: Semnornis frantzii; assembly: GCA_013399775.1. Taxonomy (NCBI): domain Eukaryota; kingdom Metazoa; phylum Chordata; class Aves; order Piciformes; family Ramphastidae; genus Semnornis; species Semnornis frantzii. The sequence goes on along the minus strand of VWYK01082984.1, from coordinate 34,145 downwards.
AGGCTCAGTACTGTGTTTCTGTGATTCCAGTCAACCAGCTAAAATCCCTTTGGCTCCAGGGGTTCCCCAATGAAGGATGCTCGCATGTCCTTTAAGGACACCCTACCTTTACAGAAATTAGTCACCAAATAATGTAGAAGAATGGAGAAACACGAGAAAATAGTGACCCACTCACGGGTGATTACCAGAGGAGGGGGAGGGCCCACGAAATTGATGAGATTCATTACTCACTGTCACTGAAAGCGATTCACCTGGCTGTGCTCCCAAGCCTTGCTGTGTAAATCACCTCCCTTGCAACCCAAAGGAGCCTCATTTGCCAAGCAAGTTGAATGGTGGCAGCAGCGCTCAGCTAATGGCTTTGGCTCCGTCACTGTTTCAGCCCTAAAGCAAGAGATCCAAATGACACTAAAGATCTACTTTTAGGCAACAGCTAATCAGCATGGGAAGGGTCTCCCAGTGAGCTACAGGTAGCTCTTGTGGCCACCAGCTATTTAGCCCCTTCCTATTGCTATCAATGATGACACAAAACAGCACCACTTTGAGCTGGGGTTATCCAGCTGTTAGGCACATAAAATATTGATATGAGTTAATGAGAAGAAGAAGGGGAAGAAGAAGGAGAAGGAGGAGAAGAAGAAGAAGGGGAAGGAGGAGAAGAAGAAGAAGAAGAAGAAGAAGAAGAAGAAGAAGAAGAAAGAAAGAAAGAAAGAAAGAAAGAAAGAAAGAAAGAAAGAAAGAAAGAAAGAAAGAAAGAAAGAAAGAAAGAAAGAAAGAAAGAAAGAAAGAAAGAAAGAAAGAAAGAAAGAAAGAAAGAAAAGCAGCAGCAAAGAAAGAAGAAAGAAGTAGGAAAGACGGAAGAAGATGATGCAGCAACGAAAGAAGCCGCAAAGAGAGGAGAAAGAAGAAGACGCTGCAGAGAAAGAAGAAAGAAGAAAGAAGAAAGAAGAAAGAAATTCGAATCTCCTGTAATTCTAGTCGGGCCCTAAACCTGTGTTTCTCTCGGCGCCTGGACACGCTGGTGGCGAAGGGCTCCTGCAATCTGTACCCGCGGCACTAGATGGCAAAACTGCGTCAGTTTTGGCAGCGCAGCCTGGGCTGCTGCTCTCGGTCCCCACCGCTTCCCCCACAGCAGCTGGCTGTGGGTACAGCCTGGCCGTGGGCATCCTATGGAGGGTGATCTGTGCAGCCCTCACCCTCGAGCCACAGGGGTAGCCTGCGGCCGCTGAGATCACACGTAAAGATCACATGCAGGCAGACATGCACACAGAGGTGGCTATTTTTCTTGCGGCTGTTGCTGGCATTAGTTGTTTGCTCCGCAGCTGCCTTCAGGAGCTCTAGATCCCGCGTAAGTCAAGCGCTCCGCACTCCAAAGAGATCACCCAGCAAGTGGGTGGACAGACTTGCCTCATCTCCTTATTGAACAAAAAGAGATTTGCATTTAATAGTCCCATGGGGAAATACCTCTCCTTTCAAATTTATGTCAGTCTCTGCTTTGGCTGTTGGACTATGTGAGGGAAGTTACTACCTATGCAGATTAGCTGCAAGGCATTTTTATTAAGTCTGTTCTCTTCCTCGTGTGCAGATCATGTGTCCAGTTCTGGGCCACTCAATTTATGAAAGATGTTGAGATGCTCAAACGTGTCCCACAGAAGGGCACCAAGGCTGGTGAGGGGGCTGGAGCACAGCCCTGTGAGGAGTGGCTGAGGGAACTGGGGCTGTTCAGCCTGGAGAAGAGGAAGCTCAGGGGAGACCTAATTGCTGTCTACAGCTACCTGAAAGGAGGTTGTAGCCAGGTGGGGGTTGGTCTCTTCTCCCAGGCCACCGGTGACAGAACGAGGGGACACGGTCTCAAGCTGCGCCAGGGCAGGTTTAGGCTGGATGTTAGGAAGAAGTTCTTCATAGATAGAGTGATTGGCATTGGAATGGGCTGTCTGGGGAGGTGGTGGAGTCATCATCCCTGGAGGCGTTTAAAAAAAGACTGTACAATGCCATGGTTTAGTTGATTAGATGGTGTTTGGTAATAGGTTGGACTTGATGATCTCAAACGCCTTTTCCAACTTGATTCATTCTGTGATTCTGTAATACCTGTTTATGTTAAAAGGCATTACAGAGGAAAAGGTGGAAGGAATCTCAAGGATCTAGTTTTGGATCAAACAACCAGAGTCTTCTAGGTCTAAGTCACAGAAAACACAGAAAATGGGCAGGCCAATAAGTTACTTTCCTTTTTTTTTAAAGGAACTTAAGGATATGGTCACGTCAATAAACTCCTCACAAGTGCAATACCATTCCATTTTAGGGATAACCTCTATTCCCACACCATATCTAACTGCTGGACTCAAAGAACCGCTCAAGCTGGAGATTGCAACTTGCACAGTTTCATCTGAAGGAAATATACAAACTGCTCTGTCCTTGTAATAGCTCAGAACTCAGGGAGCCGATGCCAAGGACACTGCTCTTCTCCCCTGCAGCAACGATACAGTATCTGTAAGGTTCTGGATGCTAATGTGACCTCCCTGGAGTTGTCTTTTGTGTGGTCACCCTCCTTGAGAGCAGGTAAGCCCATATTGCTGAAGTGTGACTTCCAAAGCAGCGCTTTCCCTCAGAAAGTTTTGCCAAAGCTTCCGTCTCTCTTCATCCCTTCTATTTTTCTCTCTGTTCTTGCAGTATTCAGGTTTTTTTCCTCTCTCTTCTGCCTTCAGTGAGGCGCTGGTGGTAGCCCCAAAATGACCTTCACCTAGGAAGCTCAGCATAACTGTTCATCAAAAGATTGGGCTCTATAAATAAATAATCTATACTTAGGGATCAAAAGGCAGTAGTAAACCCAAGCGGACAGTGCATAGACACTAACCAAAGGGTGTTTTCAGAGTTGAAAGAAGCCACAGTTGGCAAGTCTGGATTATTTCTAACTTTCAAGACAGAACTAACATGAAAAAACAAACAAACAAAGAAAAAACCCCAAACAACCCGAACCCCACCAAACAAAACCCCAATAACAACAACAAAAAAACCCCACACCACCCTTGTTTTCTGTTATGTGGGCTTTTAACAAGTAAGATGTATTATGCTCATTCCTGGCTATTTAAGTAACACTGTCTAGCTGTGTATAAAACAACTTATAATATGAATGAAAAAAACAGCTATGGATCGTGAAGCAAGTGGGAATGGATAATCAATTTTTATCACTAATATTGTGGGTAAGGCAAATAACTTTGAATGAGTTATGAAAGTCTCTACTCTGAGCAGATGTGTTTCCTTTCCAAGAAGACTCGTTTTAGCCCATGCTTAATAAAAGTGTCATGTTAAGCACATTAAGAGAAAGCAAACATTTATTTTCATTGTCCATCAGATTTCTTTTTTAAAATGTAGGCTTGTGAAATTCTCACAGGTGGGTTGGCTGGGGGAGGCACAATAACAATGGACTAGAAAAGCCTTTCAGCTTTACAAACATGGGTTCAAATCAAGCTTAAGTAGACTGACAGGTGAAATGGGGCTATTGATTTCAATCTAGGCCTGTTTGGCTACAGCAAAAACTCAGCACAACAGTGTCTTAGTGCTTAAAGGGATGCCATCAGCTGAAAGATAGTGCTTCTGCTGGAGAACATCTGCAGTGTTATTTATAACCACTGAAATTACTGGAACAGTTGAGATTACTAGAGCTGAAAGACATCAGAGAGTAAATTTACCACCCCCTATTTTGGCAGTGCTTTCTGCCAGACCTGTGCCCTGAATCTCCTTTCTAGCTGCATGGCAGAGCAGACATGATGCACACGCCCAGATCAGGTTGGGAAACGTGTTTTCCTTGAGACTGATCTGTCGAAGGAAAAGATTCACATGGAGTCAAAAATCCTCTGATCATCAGGAACCAACCTGCCAGGCAAGTGATGATGTTTGCCTGATTCCCCTTTCTGCCCATGCATTCATCTGGTCAGCAGCCCACCTGGAAATCTGCTGAGGAGACTTTGCAGGCAGCCTGCAATGAAAGGTGATGCTGGAGCAGGACAGCATTGCCCTCCAGCCACATTACATGGTGCAGGTTCATCTCTGGGGGATTTAAAATGTGAATGCTAATAAATTCACGATGGGAAGCATAGGCAGAAAGAGATGATCTTTTTCTGCCTCACTGTCTACGTGAATAATTTTGTATAACCTTTGGTTAAGGTCTACTACGTGCAGAAGTAGAAAACCTGGTATTTGGTTCACGGTGGTCAATAATTGACTGCATGAGGCACTGAGAGAGAGAGAAGATGGAGCTTTATGCAAAACAAAATACAACTACTGAGCTGTAAAATCTACCAGGAGGTCTCACAATCAGGTGCACTCCCTGAAACTCTTCATAACTTTGAAAAACCACAAGACGTCACGTCAATAGCCTGGGGTGGAACACGATGCAGAGGTCCCTGATCTAGTCCCAGGCAAGCTGGCACCGCTGAGTGATGCAATGCAGCACTCCACAGAGACACAAGCTCACACCCCTAAAGCAGTCAAGCCCTGCTAGCATAGCAGCTCCCACCATCACACCCAGGGGAAAGCTCTGCACCCATGCTGCCCTGATGCTTCCCATTACAGAGATATGTTGAGTCCAGCCAAAGGGGCAGATCCTGTGAGCCCTGCTCCTGCAGTAAGGCCCCAACAAATCCTTGAAGCAAACGTGGTGGCCAAGATTGTGTTCCCATGCATTCAAGATTAAGTAAGGAACAGGTCCTTGCCTGAAAGACAGTATGAGTAGAGCTGTAAGCAAGATGTGCCCACAACTCTGTTGTGGGCTTGCAAGATCAGATCTTAAGGATTCTATTTCAAAAGACCCCAGTGTGCACCAGCAGAACACAACTTTTAAACACTTCAGTTTCGGGTACATAAGTGAGGTCCAAGGGACTCAAGAATGAGCAGGGAGAGTTCTGTTTAAAGCCTGGCCTTCACTGACAGTGTGACACCTGGACATCTGGACCAAGGTGACCAACTGAGGACCATATCAGGAGTCAGAGCCAGGGTTAAAATGCAATAGTCTCCTGCTCCCACACTACTCCTTTACCTTTCCAGTCCCAACTCCTGGTGCACCTATCCTGCTGCCATTTAAAGACACAGCAGGGCTCAGTGGAACTGTGTGTGGCTGCCCTCTTGGTTTCCTCACATTGGGTGATCTGTGTCAGAAGTTCAGTATTACCATATGTCAGTTTTGATGATTTTGTAGTTCCAGGTGAATAAACTGTTCACCACCACAGGGGAACTGAACCATGCATCACTCCAGGCACTACAGTGGGCCTTTTCCTTAGCCATGTAAGTGAAGTGTGAAATTCAGAATGATTCTCGATAGCCCTACATTTCCAGATTCACATTTTTAATTACACAGCACTTTCCTTACTCTGTTTCTAAATAGGCATCCATGTTGTTTAAATACCATAGACCTCCACGACTGGAACATCTCTCAAGATCTCATAGCTGCAAAGCTCTGCTCTTGCTACAGAGAAGAAAACAATGAAGAACAGTCAAAGACTATAACTTACACCAAACATTTTTTAAAATAAATTACATGGGAAAACTTCTTATCAATTCAAAGCATCTTTGTAGTAAGCCAGCTTCAACATTATCTGAAGATTAGTTCAGCCCTTATTTAGTGAGGCTGTTTGTCATTTTAGGGAGAGACTAGAACTCCCTGCCTTGACCCTGAGAGAACTAGGATGAATATTTTAAAATTTCTGGTGATACTGTCTCCAATATGGTATGAAGTAGGAGTATGTGGTATATAGGTTGGATTCCTAATGCTGTTCTGAAAATGACCTTAAAACATACATAACAATATATTTTTAGAGATATATATTCTGGTAGGTTCCTTGATACTGCGGAAATCAAACACCTAGTGATGGAAAATATCCTTTTTGGTGCCTTAGACTGCTGAATGCTGTATGTGTCTCCTCTGAACCCACATTCACTCTAGTGTGAGGTGAGGAATGTAGTTTCCGATTTTTTTTTAACTGACTTTCCTGGATGTAACCCAGGCACAATGAGTACAGGGAGACTGTTGATTTACTTTTCAGTAGTGTCCTTTCGCTTGGAAGCTCAAGAGGAGCCAGCTTTTGTTCTGAACCTTGCTCAGCCCTCCACCCAGCAGTACTGACAGGGAGCGTGGCAACTCGTCTGCCCATTCCCATCTCTTCCTGCAGGCACCACGTTATATATCCCTCACGAGCCTGACCACAGCTTTCAGAAACATCCAATAAATCAGCAGCTAAAAGGGAAGAGCGGACATGGGGAGCAGGTGCTTATTATCTGTGCATCTCTGGAGAAGAATAACCCACAGTGTATTTCCATGCCCATTTGAAATGGAATATGACCATGACCCTGCAAGTGGCTCTGCTTGAATTGTTCCTGGCATCATGTTTTACTCCCAATATTTTCATTGTCTGCCTCTGCCAGTTTTACCTCCCACTGTAGCATTAATTTTGTATGTGAATATGGAGGCTGTGCTTTAAATAATACAACATATGCTTTTTATTTGCCGTGTAGAATAATATTTTTTTGGCTGATTTATGTTCCACCTGGACAAAATTATATTTTATGATGGGTTTATTTCATTTGCTTTCACATCCTCCAAATGGATGGGGGGGGGGGGGGGGGGAGAAAAA
>VWYK01082982.1:0-11178 GCA_013399775.1 Semnornis frantzii | reverse complement strand
TGAATGTCATGAGGTTGGCTTGGGCCCACTTCTCCAGCCTGTCCAGGTCCCTCTGGATACTCAATAGTACTCAATAGCATACAGATCGTTGACAAACGATTAAATGATAAGCACACAAAATTTTTGGCCTCTTCACACACACAAAGCCTTGATACATGAAAATTGAGTTTGCAGAGGTTACCACGCTGATGAATCTCATTCTCTCTCATGCTTCTTGAAGCATTTTTTGATAGAGAACGCAGCTCTAAATGTAGATAAAACAACATCTTGAAAAATAACTCCAGTTGGATTTGGTAAAAAATTTGTATTTAATGAAAGTCATCATTTTTTTCTCATCACTTTTAAGTGAAACTTGTGATGGCTCTTTCCTCACCATTCCCTCCTGGCACTTTACATTTAAGGAGAAAATGAAACAAATACCAGAGCAAGAATTTGCGTCAAGATTAGCCTCTAAGATTTGTCAATCCATGTGGTTATCTAGGTTTGTTGTGTAATGTTGTGTAACATGAGCCAGTAATTTGACAGGAAGATTCACTGAGTGAGCATTACAAGGATAAGATAAGGCTGAAGCTATGAGCAAAATTTATTCATGACAGCAGGCCCACACCTGCTCAGGTGAAAAAGGAAATCTGATCATTAGATTAGTCTCTGGAGTCAGTTCATATGTGTGTAGCTCTTACTCTTCAGAAATTGTTTCAGTACTGGCATTAAGGGAACTGAGCTACCCTGTGATATAGCCCCAAGTTACAGTCCCCACACAAAAAGCCTATTCAGATAAATCATAGAATTGTTTGGGTTGCAAGGGACCTCCAAAGCCCATCTAGTCCAACCTCCTGTAGTCAGCAGGGACATCCTTCATTAGATCAGGTTCTTCATAGCCTTGTTGAGCCTGACCTTGAATATCTCCAGGAATGGGGTCTCATCTACCTCCCTGGGCAACCTGTTCCAGCGTTCCATCACCCTCACAGTAAAGAACTTGTTCCTAACATCCAATCTAAATTTCTCTCATTTCAAGCCATCATCTTTTGTTCTACCACTGCAGGCCTTTGCAAACAGTCCCTCTGCAGCCTTCTTACTGTAGTCCGTTTCAGACTCATACAGAGGAATGGAAATGTGCACTTGTGCACATCTCAGATTTGGCACACCATCAAAAATACATATAAAACTTATCTAAAATGCTAAGGATCTTGCTTCTGACAGAATAAATAAGACAACTGCCTAGAATCATCATTGGTTTCCAAAAGCCTGTAAAACTAACAGGCAAGCCCCCCTCCACCAAAGCCAAATGTTCTCATGTGTTAGGTGTAAAATGCAAATGACATTACTGTAACAACTTCATCTTTTATGCCAAATGAAATTCAAGTTCATCCTTAATCTACCAATCCATACATCTGCATTTTGGATTAATGTTTTCTTATTTCTCTCAGGTCTCTGTCCCCAGTTAGCAGACTTCATGGAGGACGCTGCAGTGCTTATTACGTAATGGAAATAAGTTCTGCCTGGTAAAATGGAGTAACATTTGGTGCTAAGCAGTGCTATGTAATTTATTTTATATACTTGCTTATTTAAATAGACTTTCATGTTTTCTCCGTGATGAAGCTATCAACTATTCCTAAAGAAAATCATAAGACAGTGAAATTACAGCAACGGTGACCCCTTCTTGCATGTGCTGCTTCCTCTTTTCTTTTTGCTTTTAAAGCACTGTATCTTTCAGCTATAATGTTACTAAAAGCACAGGAGTGATAGTGGAATTCTGTTACAGACAGTGAAGATGATGATGAAGCTAAGCCTAAGTAGCTAGTATTTGTAAATGTTGTGAGCTACTAAGACGTGTTAGAAATTAGTAATATACTCAAGTATTTGAGTACATTGCCTTTTAATATGAATATTTCTGTTAAGCCTTAGCTACTGCGTCTTGTAGCAGCATTCATGACTATTACACATTGAATCATAGAATGGTAAGGTTGGAAGGGACCTCAAGGATCATCTAGTTCCACCCCCCTGCAATAGGCAGGGACACCTCCCACTAGTACAGGTCACTCAAGGCCTCGTCCAACCTGGCCTTGAACACCTCCAGGGAGGGAGCAGCCACACCCTCCTTGGGCAACCTGTGCCAGTGTCTCACCACCCTCACTGCAAACAACTTCCTCCTAACATCCAGTCTAAATCTCCCCTCTGCCAGTTTAAACCCAGTGCCCCTTGTCCTGTCATTGCAGAACCTTGTCAATAGTCCCTCCCCAGCCTTCCTGTAGCCCTCCTCAGATCCTGGAAGGCTACTCTAAGGTCTCCTGGAAGCCTTCTCTTCTCCAGGCTGCACAGCCCCAACTCTCTCAGCCTGTCCTCATAGGAGAGCTGCTCCAGCCCTCTGAGAACATGCAAAATTGTGTAGTGCTGCAAATATTCCTTTATTCTCATTGTGTGGGCATTTTGTAGGATATGTCTGTTTCCTTTTGTAGAAAAAGGCACAAAGGTGACCATAACCACCAGAAGGATAATAATCTGAATTCACCAGTGCCTGTCTCGCTTGCTGATCTAATTGTCAATCGTGATATTAGCTTACACAGTAGTGTATTATTGCTTTGTCTTCTACTACATCTTCAGTTAAACCCTTGGGAGTTCTACAGAGGAATAATATTTTTTTTCTCTCCTGAATTTAGCAGGCTGAACTATTAAATCCACTTTAATTTGCCCTGTGTCCTCTCAGAGGCCATGTAATTTCAGAGTTCAGCGTCTAATTGTGCAGTGCCCACACTCTTAGCCTGAGATGTCCTTCATAACCAACCTGGTACCTACAGTCTCCAGTAATAATGAAGCTGAGTATTTTCAAGAATCTCTATAACCACCAAATTAATTCTTGGAATTAAATTTTCTCTTTGAAAGACGCAAGAGGGTGAACCTGCTTCAGTGAGCTACTTCTGAACGCTGGGCAATGACTCTAATCAAATACACCACCTGCTTTCGATTCTTAGCTCTGCCAAGATGCAACAATGAAGGCCCATCCAGGTAGAATATATAATACGTAGCATATTGGCACTGTATTACCTTCTCTAGCACAGGGAATTGCAGAAGACCAGACTCTTGTGATCCTGCACAGATGCCATAGCTGCCACAGTGGTCAAACTCTGTACATTAAAGTTAGCTTGGTCTGGGAGAAAAAGATTTGTTGAGATACTTACTGATGTAAAAGCTAAGTGTTTTGGCTGATTGGCTTCCCCGAACTTCACAAGAGCCAGAGGAGCTAAAGGTTGTTACAGACAGCTTATATTTTCCTGGTTCTTTCAGCTCAGCAACAAATTTGTGAGTGTCTTCACTTACTGTCAGAAATTCTGTGGAGTTCTCTAAATCAGGAGGGGAAAAAAAAAACAACAAACCAATTTGTGGATTAATTGAAATCGGAAAGGCTGCAGCCACTTTGAAAATAATTTATGAGAGACATGCTACTACTGTTCCAGATGTGGGATTAAAAAGTATCCAAAAGGACTGGATTTATGTGGGTAGTTTTATTTCTTGCCATCAGTGCAAGGTTAATTAATGACCAAGGCTGCAGTAGAGGTGGAGGCGAACAATAAACCCAGGCCAAATTTTCATTCTGTGGAAGGGATGATAAGAATAAGCATTGCCATGACTGTGCAAGAGAAAAACAGCAAGGCACAGAAGAAAAGGATTTTTCCCATTTATTGCATTATTTTTCTGAAAAAAACAAAACAAACAAACAAACAAAACACAACAGAAGGAAAGTCTCCGTGTGGGAAGGCTTGTGAAAATAACTTGTCAGGAAGTAGAATTAACTTGGATAAAACAGACTGGAAAATAGAGAATCTTTAAGCAATATGGAGATTTCTTTGTAGTGCTATCACTTCAAAAGTCTCCCCATTCTAGAGCTTCCGTTTGGCCTAAGGAATATGTTTGGTAGCTTTCCTCTGAGACAGCTGTTAATTGGAGTCTAGACTATCTTTCCTCTGTGCCCTTTCCAGTTGAGGCTCCCCTGAGAACCTCTCAATGCCAGACAAAACTACTCAGTACAATGTACCTCCTTTGCCCTAAGTTTTTATCACCTCTTCTCTCCTTTCTCCAATAGCAGAATGGATTTATAACTGGATCGTAAACAGCACAGCAATATGAACACCAATATAAAGCTTCTTTAATGAAAAAGAATTGCAAACTGTGATTTACCTCTCCTCCCTTACTTTTATGACATTCAGCCAGAAGTGGATGCTAGTCAATGCAAGAAATTGTTGATCAAGAAATGGAAGAGAACTATCAAAGCACTCTGAAGCATAGTATTATCGTAGAATCACAGAATGGTAAGGCTGGAAGGGCCCTCTAGGATCATCCAGTTCCAACCCCTTGCCATAGGCAGGGACACCTCCCACTAGAACAGGTCACTCAAGGCCTCATCCAACCTGGCGTTGAACACCTCCAGGGAGGGAGCAGCCACAACCTCCCTGGGCAACCTGTGCCAGTGTCTCACCACCCTCACTGCAAACAACTTCCTCCTAACATCCACTTTCAATCTCCCCTCTGCCACTTCAAACCCATTGCCCCTTGTCCTGGCATTCCCAGACCTTGTCAGTAGTCCCTCCCCAGCCTTCCTGTAGCCCCCTTCAGATCCTGCAAGGCTACTCTAAGGTCTCCTGGAAGCCTTCTCTTCTGCAGGCTGCAGAGCCCCAACTCTCTCAGCCTGTCCTCACAGCAGAGCTGCTGCAGCCCTCTCAGCATCTTGATGGCCTCCTCTGGACCTGCTCCAACACTTCCATGTCCTTCCTGTGCTGGGGGCTCCAGAACTGTACACAGGACTCCAGGTGGGCTCTGACCAGAGCAGAGCAAAGGGGCAGAATCCCCTCCCTTACACTGCTGCCCACACTGCTCTTGCTGCAGCCCAGCACACACTTGCTGTCTGGGCTGCACTCACACTGCAGCCTCATCTTGAGCTTTTCATCACCCCAGACCCCAAGGTCCTTTTCCTCAGGGCTGCTCTCCAGATATTCCCCAGCCAGCCTGTATTTGTTCTTGGGTTTGTGCCTACCCAGGTGCAGGACCTTACACTTGGCCTTGTTGAATGTCATGATCTTGGCCTGAGCACACCTCTGCAGCCTGTCCAGGTCCCTCTGGATGGATCCCTGCCCTCTAGCAAGTCGACTATTAGGTAATTAATAGCTTGTGAAGGAGACAGTCCACCAATGGTACTACAGAAGAGAGGTATGAAAAGGGTGTAAATGCTGTTTTACCTTCCCTCTCAATATTGATATGGAAACCATCAAAAGCAGTTGGTGGCTTTGGTGGTAACCAGGTCAGCACCATTTGTACAGGAAGGAAAGCAGGGGGCTCTGGTGTGAGTTTTTCAGATGTGTTGACATCTTTGGCTTCGTAATCCCTCGAAACTGCATTTACAAACTCCTCTTCACCCTCTGATGACTCTGCCTCGTTTGGCCACCAGTATGGCTGTGGTGTGGTTTCATACTCTGTGTTGTTATAGGGGTAGTTCTGCCAGGCTGCAGAGCTGTTCACTGCTGGAGTTTCAGGTGGGTTGTCAGGAAAATGGCTACGTTTTTCTTTCCTTACAATTTCCTGTGGACTCATGAATGATTCTTCTGCAAAATCCCCACTGTGCTCTTCCCAGTTGTTTCTGGTGATTGGTACAATCTGAACAGAAATGTTTCGAGGTGGGTAAGGAACTAAAAGAAAAGCAAGAGTTAGTCTTTTAACAGGTATTGTATGCACGTAGGGATATTTTTAAATAGCTTACTGAGATCCTTCCTTTTCTAACATATTCTTATTAGCAGAGGTGATTCCAGAAGGGTCACAATGGATATAAATTCACAGAAGAATCACAATTCAAGAACACCAGGAAAAAAGGTAGAAGTGAAGTCACAGTAAATCAGACTTCAGTGCTATTACAGCAGCAATGCTACTAAAGTGTGAATTTGTAAGGGTGGATCATAATTTATGTTATTGCATCTCCCTGAAAGATTTTATCATTAAAAAAAAAAAAACAGAAATGAAACAACAACCAACAAACCCAAACCTTCTGTAGAAATGAATTGAAAAACACAGGCAAAAATAATATATTGCATAGCCCATCTTTAAAAAGTATGACCCTCATGTTGCCGTAGGACTTTTCATATGCTTTTAGCAGCCATCTTTTCACAAGCACTAAGCATCAGTTTAAATTTTAATATTTGTAAAAGCTTGATCTTAAGATATAGGTCTCCAGAAGACAAGATTCTGGCACGCGAAGAAGTTATTTCAACTTATGCCAGCAAGTGAACACACAGCATTTTGTCTGCCTCACTGTAATTGCTTGTCTGTCTGTCCTTACACAGGATAAGTGCAAGTAGCCTCTGCAAACAATTTTGGCTGGCACCTTTTAAGCCAGCACCTTACAGCACACTAATCTTTTCACCTCCCCTGTCCCAGCCGCGGCCACTAATATAAAGACAGACACTAACATCTTGTTGCAGGTCATGTAAAGAGTAAGGGATGGGAAGGCATCAAGGAAAGAAAAATGTAATCTCCTTGGTTGCATTCTTATGGTTCAGTATCTCAGTGTATTTAGAATGCCTGAGACAGAAGTCAGCTGGCATCAGTTGGCTTTGCTCTGTCTGAAGCAATGGACCAACGCTGGTGTATTCATCTGAAGATTTGGCCTTTTGATTTCACCACTGGTTCATTTCACTTTGAACCTTGGAAAACATCTGCAGTCCAACAGATTAAAAGAAAAGTTCTGGGCATCATCCCAAGACCAAATTAAATTAGTTCTGGACTCTGGAAACAAAAATATGGCATTTTTTGCCTTTCCAACATTGCTGTCTTGGAAATTAAAAGTTCATGCTTTAGGGCATAATCTGGCTGCCAAGTGGGGAGACTATGATATTCTTCTCTGTGACAGAAGGCTGCACAGTGAGGAAGGCCTTCTCCAACAGTTTAGCTATGATTCACCACACAAGGAGACAGACCAATATAGAGAGATCAATAGCATGCTCAGTGCAGCTATTCCTTTGACTCTAAAATTAATTCCTAGCACAAGGCCTAGCATATCTTGAGTGACGCAGAATTTATTTTCCAAGGAGCAAGTTTGATAACAAAATCACTCATGCAAATTTCCCTTTGCACTGTATTATGCACACAAACCTAGGTACTGGCCACAGCATCCTCCTCCCACTCTTCTGGCCAGGAGTAGCTCACAAGACTGCTCCCACTCCCCTTCCTCTCTGTGTTTTCAATCCCTTCTCCACGGCAGAAAGGAAACTAGATGTGCAGAATTGGAACAAATGGTTATGTAATAATTTTCTTCACCTGTTCTATGCTGCTTAGGCTCATGCTGGACTCCACTGTATTCTACCAGTGTGCTTTTGTTGAAGGTTGCTTCTGATACCAACTGAAATGTGATGTTGCTGTAGCATATACCTGGCAGCCAGTGATTGAAGACTGTTTTACCTTTAAAGAAATCTGCAGAAGGTAAAAAAAAAAAAGAGGGAAAATGCATCAAACATTCATTTTCATAGAATCATAGAATGATAAGGTTGGAAGGGACCTCAAGGATCATCTAGTTCCAACCCCAACTTTCTGCTAATGCAACTGCAGATGCTAAACTGTTAGTCTTTCAGATGCTTCAATGTTGCTCAGCCTGAAATCCTATAGATCCAAAATTCTGTAATGCAGTTTGCTAACAGCTTTGCTGCCTGCCAGAGCCACTTTGCTACAGCCCCCCCAAAAAATAAACAAACAAAAAACCTAAAACAACCAATCAAAAAATCACCCCCCAACACCTCTGAACCCACCAAAACCCATACATCTTTTCACAGGAATGCTGGGAAGGGTAGTGAGCCTGGCAACCTGTTCCATATGACACTCAAAGAACATCTGACATTTTCTGCAGATCTTTAACTGCTGCACACAAAAACCTCCCTGGTCTTTTGCTGACTGAGGCATAATGTTCAGAGTAGATGCTCAAAGGGCCATCCACCATGCAAATGAATACCACCCTGGTACCAAGAGCTTAGCTTCCATCCATCATCAGTACATGTGTGGGCTGAAAGGGAGTTGCTTAGGGCTATTTGGCTAGGGGAAGGAGTGTACAAGCTGATTAGTGAATCTCTTAATTCAGGCTGACTTTTTTGCTTAGCAGCAGCTTCAGCATTACAGCTCCTGGAAACACCTATTAGCGGTAAAAGAAAAAAAAAATGCTGCTTGGCATCCCTTTTATTCTCTAGAAGGAGGTCACCTATATTTTGTGCTTTGATCCAGAATCATCCTTCCTAACTTCTGGCACTTGTCAGCATTGAAAATGTGATTTCTAACCCCACTGTGTATTGAAAAGACTCCAAAATTTCCTAACCTCCTTGTGGAAGTTCCTACCTCCCTCTGCTGACCACAGAGAGGGCTTACAGCAATCAGAACGACTGTAGGAGCCCAAATTCAGTATCCAAAATTCAATCCAACACCTACTGTGTACAGTTCTGGAGCCCCCAGCACAGGAAAGACATGGAACTGTTGGAGTGGGTCCAGAGGAGGCCACGAAGATGCTGAGAGGGCTACAGCAGCTCTGCTATAAGGACAGGTTGTGAGAGTTGGGGCTCTGCAGACTGCAGAAGAGAAGGCTTCCAGGAGACCTTAGAGTAGCCTTCCAGTATCTGAAGGGGGCGTACAGGAAGGCTGGGGAGGGACTATTGACAAGGTCTTGTAACGACAGGACAAGGGGCAATGGTTTTGAAGTGGCAGAGGGGAGACTGAAACTGGATGTTAGGAGGAAGTTGTTTGCAGTGAGGGTGGTGAGACACTGGCACAGGTTTCCCAGGGAGGTTGTGGCTGCTCCCTCCCTGGAGGTGTTCAAGGCCAGGCTGGAAGAGGCCTTGAGTGACCTGTACTAGTGGGAGGTGTCCCTGCTTATGGCAGGGGGGTGGAACTGGATGATCCTTGAGGTCCCTTCCAACCTTACCATTCTATGATTCTACGATACTGGATTGCTCAAAGGCATTTTACTGCCACTATGCAATGTTAAACCATTAGGGTTTAAGGGCCCGCAGAGCATGGATGCACCTTTCTCGTCTCTTAGGATGCTTTCCATAGGCCTGTCCTATTTACATCTCTGAGACAGATGCTATGCTTAAGCAACACTGCAGGGCAGGAGCGAGTTCAGTTATCAACAAACACAAAAGAAAGTGGAATTTGCTGTTATTAGGCTCTTTAGATGGTTAGATTGGTTGCTTAAATTGTTTAGACTGCCTGCCTGGATTGTTAGACTGATTGCTCTTGTTTAGGATATTTTAAGAAGATTGGAATGTATGATATGCAGCAGAGTTTTTTTAGCTCAGGGACAGTGCTGAATGCTACAGTAACATGCAGCACTGTACAGAATAGCACTGTTAGCACTGTGTCACTTATACAGAATTATCAGGTTTAAATCCTGCACTGCCAATCAGGTATACTGAATGGATTTCCCAGCTCTGGGGCATCCCAAAACTCTTCTATCAGCAATTCAGCAATTCACCAAAGAGGAAATCTTGGCCAGAGGGAAAAGACAGGGAACTAATTTAAATGCTTCCAACTGCCACAGAAGGATCTCAACAAGTATATCTGGAAAGCAGAAACGTATCTCTGACTTTCCTATTGGGTTCGGGTTTGGGGTTTTTTTTTTTTTTCTTTTTCTTTTTTCTTTTTCCTTTGTTTTTCCATTATTTTCTTTATTTTTCTGTCTTTTATCTTTCTTTTCTTTATTTTTTCTGTCTTTTTTCTTTCTTTTCTCTTTCTTTTTTCTTTTTTTCATCTTTTTTCTTTTTTTCATCTTTTTTTATCTTTTTCATCTTTTTTCTTCATTTTTTCTTTCTCTTTTCTTTCTTTTTTCTTTCTTTTTTCTTTCTTTTTTTCATCTTTTATCTTTTTTTCATCTTTTTTTTTCTTTTTCATCTTTTTTCTTCATTTTTTCTTTCTCTTTTCTTTCTTTTTTCTTTCTTTTTCTTTCTTTTTCCTTTCTTTTTTTCTTTATTTTTTTCTTTTATTTCCTTCTTTATTCATTTTTGATTTTTTTTGAATTTTTTTTTTCCTTTAAAATTATTTTTTGGGGTTTTTTTTGACCACACAGCAGCAGGGAAAGCTTTTTGAATTTCAGTGCACACACTTATTTGGAAGACCCAAAAATTGGGTCATCCATTCCCAGTTTGATCCAGAAAATTATTAAAAAAAAAAAAAAAATCCAGACCATCCAGTTTTCCTCTAAAATTCAGAAGAAAGGCAGCATTGCAAGGACAGGAGGCAGGTTTAGACTGAAAGTGAACCACCAGTTTAATTCAAAGACTAACCCCACAGTTGGCAACATAAAAGTTATTATATAAGCAGACATGTTAGCATCATTATAACCAATACATGCCAAAACCACACCTAAGAGCACTGATTTAAAATGTTTCCATTAGCATTAGGTGTTAGTGGAGTATTTTCCTCCTACCTTTGTACAGCATCGTTCGGTAGTCTTTTCCTTCCCAATAGCTTATATTTACCCTGGTGAAAACGTTGTACTTCTCTGGGTACTGAATTTCAAACAACACTCCTGTTTCTGGAGATGGTTTGTAATCATAGATGGAAACACTGCTGACAGGAAGGGGCTCTAAAGGATAGACAAATAAAAGGGAAAAAAAATTAACAAAGGAAGAAAGGAGCAGATTAATAGGCAAGATCAATTCCTCACACACCTACAACACCAATAGAACAAATGGTTTGGCTAGATCTGGCACAGGCACTCTTCAGTCCGAAAGGTGATATCTGGAGTTTCACAAGAGGTCTGGGGCAAAGCTACCTGGGATGTTGTCAAAGCAAATACTTGTGTGTTTCCCCCAAAACCAATTTATGTCCTTGATGCTTACAGTTTAACAGAAAAATTCCCTTATCTGCTGTGCTGGTTTGAGGCTAATTGGAATATTTTAATGGAGAAAATTATATTATAGGCTGTGAAAAACAAACAATGGTGATGTCTGCTTCACTCATAGGCTTGCTGAGATGTTTAAGAAGATAAAACATGGATAACTCAGACACTCTGGGGCTCTCTAGCTTTTGCCTTCTCCTTTGTGCTGTGTAACCTCATCAACCACTTTCCTTCTAACCCCCCTTGCCCATCCTCCAAACTCACCTTGCACATAAGGCAAACCTTGGGGCAAGGTAGACGGGTGGTGAGAAGATGGAAGGGTG
>VWYK01082981.1:36705-52220 GCA_013399775.1 Semnornis frantzii | reverse complement strand
CCTAACACCACCATGGCTATTAACATGTGTCCTGAATTGCAAACACCTCCAGAGACAGTGACTCCACCACCTCTCTGGGCAGCCTATTCCAATGTCTGACCACTCTTGCAGCAAAGAAATGTTTTTCTAATCTCCAACCTAAACCTCACCTGGCACAACTTCAGACCATTTTCTCTCCTTCTATCACTAACTACTTTGGAGAAAAAACAGTCCCTGCCTTGCTCCAGCCTCCTTTCAGGTAGCTGTAGAGAGCAATGAGCTCTCTCCTCTGCTTCCTTTCCTTCAGAGTAAATAACCACAGTTCTCTCTGCTGCTCTTCACCAACCCTGTTCTCCAGATCCTTCACCATCTTCATTGCCCTTCTCTGGACATGCTCCAGCATCTCAGTGTCCTTCTTGTAGTGAAAGCTCCCAAACTGAACACAGGACTCAAAGTGTGGCCTCACCAGTGCTGAGTAGAGGGACATTATCACTTCCATGGTCCTGCTGGCTGTACTATTCCTGATACAGGGCAGCAAAAATCTTCCCTGTATCTCAAGAATGACAAAGCTTAAGTTGCTAGTTGTGAATGACCTAACAGTGGACCTGCAGAACCCACTATGAGAGAAATTTGCAGGGAGACATCTCAAAAGTAACAGACAAAGAGAACACCAAGATCTTTTAAAAGGTAGAGGATGATCAGACAAGAAAAAAGGCACACAACCTCTCTCAGACTACTACAGGGTGTGACGGTTTGGGAGTTCCCTGCCCCCCCACACTTGTAAAATGACACAGACTAGTACTCAGCCGGCTGGAAGTTAAGAGATAAAGCTCTATTTACAGTTCAGGACAATATACAAGCAGACATATACACTATATACAGGAATATTTACAGAAATATACAAGGTAAAGGTAATACAGAAATACAACTCCCTTTCCAGAAATCAGAGACCCCAGGAGGGGCTCCCAACCATCCTTCCACCTTCTCCCCACCCATATACCTTACCCCAAGGTTTGCCTTACACGCCAGGAGGATTGGCTGGGGAGGATTAGAAGAAAAGTGGTTAGCGAAGTTATTCAGCAGAGAGAAGAAGCCAGAGCTGCTAGCCCAAGATGTTGTTAGCCCCAGAAGCTGTACCCTGTGGCCCAGACTGCCTTATCTTTTTATTTTGAGTACCTTTTTCTAAACATCTCGGCAAGCCTATGAGTGAAATAGACATCACCATTCTTTTTCCTTCACAGCCTATGGTATAATTTTCTGTATTAAAATATTCCAGTTAGCTCAAACCAGCACACAGAGTGAGACTGATATTGAGCCTTTTCTTTCTTCTGCCAGACAAGGAATGAATGCAATGGAAACTTCAGGTGCAATTCTGAAACATCTCCTTTAGGAAGTTTCCAGTGTCACTATCCACACTGGTGGGCTCACACTGTCCCATTTCAAGACCTAAAAAGGTTTTTCTGACCTCTTCATATAATAGAAACCAAAGTATCTCACCCGGCTCTACCACTCCTTGCTGGCAACATGGTTTGCATACCTTTTCATTTCTACTTGAAATGGAGAATGTGGTCAGAACACAGAAGCACATAAAAAATGCCTGAGAGCCTAGTTCCTTCTGACAAAGTCTATCCCTGTTTCAAAATCCCAGTTTCAATCTCCCCTCTGCCAGTTCAAACTCATTGCCCCTTGTCCTGTCATTACAAGACCTTGTCAATAGTCCCTCCCCAGCCTTCCTGGAGGCCCCCTTCAGATCCTGGAAGGCTACTCTAAGGTCTCCTGGAAGCCTTCTCTTCTCCAGGCTGCAGAGCCCCAACTCTCTCAGCCAGTCCTCATACACCCCCAGGGCCTGTTCCTCAGGGCTGCTCTCAGCCATTCCCCACCCAGCCTGGAGTTGTGCTTGGCATTGTGCCTACCCAGGTGCACGACCTTACACTTGGCCTTGTTGAATGTCATGAGGTTGGCCTGGGCACACCTTTGCAGCCTGTCCAGGTCCCTCTGGATGGATCCCTCCCCTCTAGCAAGTTGACTGTGCCACACAGCTGGGTGCCATCTGCACACTTGCTGAGGGTGCACTGATTCCTCTGTCCATGTCCCTGACAAAAATGTTAAACAGCACTGGTGCCAGCACTGACCCCTGAGGGACAGCACTTTCTGAATGCCATAGCTTAAGAAATCTAAAATAAAAGGGTATATTTGAAATGAAGCCTTTAATTTTTCCCTCTAGGCTTTAATTTGTACTTTAGACTTTTGATCACTGTCCATATTTTTATTTTTTTTTAAGTTGTATTATTAACCTTTAACTTTACTGAAAAGTGTTCAGACATCATGAGGGCAACTATTCTGTTACACACAGCAGTGTCCTCAGGTTGTGTCCTTGCCTCAGTATCTCAAGCCAAGTGATAACCCTTGGAACAACTTCTGGCAGGTTATTACATCAAACTCTTACACACCTTCTCACCCTTCGTCTCACTGAAAAAGCAAGCAAGAAAGAATAGATTTTAAATTTGTTTTAATCTTACACTTTAAAAATGCTACAATGATATGTAATCAAAACGGTTCTTGGTACCTTTTCATCACTTACCTTCTGTGTCTAAAGTTGAAAGTTTACTGAAAAGAGTCAGTTCACTCCTTATGGCATTTCTCACTGTTTAGCCATGATCAGAAACAAGATGTTCCTTAAGATATGTCATAATTCCATCACATTCTACACTTCCTGTTTTTCCAACCGATTTCAGGACTGTTCTCTTCATTCTACTGCTTATTTTGTCACATTTCCCAAGTCTTACTATAACCCAGTGGCTCTTACATTGCTGCATGTTCTAGAGGCTATTTAAATATGAAGTTCTCTTCGCTTGTTACCCTGAAAAGCTTATCTTGTACACAGCAAATAATCTGCCTCTGATGTTAATAACGCTTAGCTTGCTGCTCCTCCTTTCGGTGACCTTCACTGAAAGAAAGTCCAATTGTGACCATTTTCTTGCCTTAATGCAAGTTATTTTTGGTTTTGACAGGTAAACAGAACTCTGCTGTGTTCTTACAACTTGCCAGCACTGTGAAGATAGGAAGATGTATGTCCAAACAAATTGAAACACATATTCTAGGGTAGATGTGTGTGATGGTTTGGGAGTTCCCCACCCCAACACACTTTGTAAAATGACCCAGACTAGACTCAGCTGGCTGGAAGTTAAGGACTGAAGCTCTATTTACAGCTTAGCACAATGTACAAGCAGAGATATACACACCAGAGATGAATAGTTACAAGTTAAAGGTAATAAAGATTTACAAGTTTAAGGTAACACAGACACACGACACCCCTCCCAGAAATCAGAGACCCCAGGAGGGGCTCCCAACCACCCTTCCACCTTCTCCCCACCCCTCTACCTTACCCCAGGGTTTGGCTTATGCACGAGGTGAGTTTGGAGGATTGGCCAGGGGTGTTAGAAGAAAAGTGGTTAGTGAGGTTATTCAGCAGAAAGGGGAGGACACACTGGCTCCCAGAAAGAGACTGAGAGACACTGTCTTATCTACACTTTATGTACTTATTCTTAAACACCTCAGCAAGCCTATGAGTGAAGCAGACCACCAGTATTTGCTTTTCACAGCCTATAATATAATTTTCTTCATTAAAATATTCCAATTAGCCTCAAACCAGCACAATGTGGTGTGACCTAAAAAGTGTGTGAGAGCACTTCCTTCTAGCTGAAGGACTAAAATGTATTGCCCTTGAAAGGAGTGTGTTGAGGGGAAAGTGGACATTCACTGCTCAGCTGACTCTTCAAGAAGCTCCTCTGCTGCTAAAGATGTCTTCCTGAACTTCCCTCAACAATGCCAGTTACTTTCACAGACAGCTACAAGCCTCTTAAAGCTGCCAGCTTCTGCTTTTATTTTTCACATTTCCTGTTGTCTCTGCTAAAACATTTGTTTAGCAAAACAGAGATTGTAAAGTTCCTTTAAAACCCCAAAAGTGTTGTTTGCTGAATGTTGGCACTCTATCACTTCACCCTCAGAAACACTTTGCCCTGAAGAGAGACACAAAGCCATCAGAAATGGGAAGGGTGCAGCCAAAACGTTTATTTTTCAGCACACTATACACACTTTTCATTTCACTCTCATTAAAAGTCACATTGAAACAGAGCCTTTAAGAGAAGAGGGTGAATTTTGACTCTTTCCACTGACATCTGTCGCAGGTGTTACCTTTTCTAAAGGCCAAATGATTCATTTCAAAGTGTAACTTTCCCTTTTAGATGAACATGTATCTATATATATACTTCTAAACAGCATTTCCTTACACTCTACTAAACACAGACAGGGATGGCTAGAGGCTACAGATCTTTAGGTTCTCCACTGATGCATAAACTAAACAAAAAAGACAACCTTACTTGTTTTAGAAAGCTTTATTAGACTAGGAATCTTTGAAGACAAACACAAAAGATTCTAATATGTTTAGATTTTATAATGTAAACAACTAATTTAATGCATCACTAGCAACATACAATGGTCGCCATCTTGCAACATGAATGTAAGTAAGAAACTGATGTCATCTGTGAGAGATTTCAAAATAATTAATTTGAGAATAAGGAGGGGAAAGGAAAAAAAAAAGGAGGAACTTTTATTGTGTAAACTCTGTTTGCCTTTTTAAAAAGGATCAGAAAACTGCAGTGGTTGAACCTTGGATAAATGAAGGTAACAAGTAGTCTTTTGAGCTGGCCTCTAAATGAAGAACACCTAATTGCCTGAGAAAGGGTGTTTGAGCAAAAGGGGTTTAAATGGCACTTACCCAGAAGAGTTCCAGAGGCTTCACAAGATGCAGTTTATCTAAATGAGGGCCAAAAAACTTCCAATTTCTGCAAGTTTTCTCAAAGTATTTTGGCCTGTCTGAATTGCGTGTGTGCCAGCACATCACACTGATTCTGTGCTCATACTTTTGCTCTGGGAGGGTAAATGGGACTTTAAGTACTTTTGGGTCAAGCCAACACTTGATGCACCCTTTTAATTTCCTTAACTCCCTCTCAAATCTCTGCCTCCTTGCTTAGCTGCTTTGCTAATTCTCCTTCCCAATTGTTTTCAATTTACACGATTCTCCTCACAAGCATGGACAGACACGCGATGAGAAAAAAAGACTTCTGCACCCTGGTTTCTGCTCATTTTTTCTTTCATTCTGAAAGGAAGATGCTGTTTTCTGGCACACTCCAAAACCCAGCCTCAAGTCCTGCAGTATTATCTGCACTGATGAACTGAGGCACCCTGGGAAGCCCCACTCACACTAACAAAGCTTCATCCAGCTGCCCCCTAAATGACTGACAGTGTATTATTGTACCACTTGGCATAAATGACAACAGGGTATTGAATCAAATATGACAACATAAAAATCTCCTCAATTCCTAACTCCATGCAGCATGCTGTGCTAGGAAAAAAAAAAATTCACCTCAATTACTCAAAACAATGTTAGGGGATGAAATCTTTAGGGAGTAGCCTGAAGTAGGACTCACCAAACAGCCTGTTGGTTTGAAGGAATGGCTAAACAGGCTTTCTGTGATCCTCCAAATCAGCTAAAATCTCTACTGGGATGAGCCCTGTAGCCAGTATCATCAGCAAAAAGTGTTTTTTGGTGTTAATAGATGAGGCATGAGGGGCGCAGGGACTGCTCAGGGCCCCTCTGTTCTCAGCATGCAGGGAATTGCGCCTTCCGCGCTCGCCTGACTTTGTCAAGACACCAACATTCAGCAAGGGCAAAGGTTTAAACATATGAGATATCCTATATGAATCCATGTTATGTAACCCAATTTTAACATTCCTGAAGGCAATGTAAAGCTTTTTGATAGACATCTGAAGAGCTGAACACTGAAGAAGGGAGGTTCTCATTGTCTGCAGGTTATGCTTGGAAGAATTACACAAAGGAGGAAGAAGATGACTTTCTGGGTACTGCTGGAGTACACAGTGACACCAGCTGAGTGTGTCTTACCAACTTAAATTGACTCTAGCCTGCTCGGGGTTCTCCTGGCAACTTCCAACCACGAGGAGCACATGGCTGGTAGGTTTGGACAACGCCGCCACCAGCTGGATAAATGCTGGCGGCAGGGATGGGGCTGGCAAGGTGAGCGTATTTTGCCTGAAATATACAAACAGACTGGGAAAAAGCAAGTTTGCATTGGCTAAAGCTGCTCTCAGACATATATTCTGCAATTTCAGCTGTAAATAACTATAGAAACATCTAAGTTACCTGGTATGGTTTGCTTGGCTTTGGCCATTTGTAGTGAAAACCAAAGGCCAAGAGATGGTCCACACTGGACTGCAAGAAAACACAGCTTAAGAGCCACAAAAATGATTCAAGGAGTGGAACATCTTCCTTATGAGAGAGACTGAGGGAGCTGGGTCTCTAGCTTGGAGGAGGCTGAGAGATGACCTCAACAATGTTTATAAATATGTAAAGGACGAATGCCAAGAGGATAGAGCCAGGCTCTGCTGGGTGATGCCCAATAACAGAACAAGGGGCAATGGTTGGAAGTTGAGGCATAGGAAGTTCCATGGAAACATGAGGAGGAATTTTTTCAGTGTGAGGGTGACAGAACACTGGAACCGGCTGCCCAGGGGGGTTGTGGAGTCTTCCTCTTGAGATATTCGAGACCTACCTGTCTGTGTGTTTCAGTGTGATCTGCTCTAGGTGATTCTGCTCTGGCAGCAGGGTTGGACTGGAAGAGCTTTTGAGGTCCCTTCCAGCCCCTAACATTCTGTGATTAATATTAAGGCTCTTTGACTCCCAGGAGGAACCAAATCCTTATTTTCCCCTTTCAGGGCAGCACCCTAACTGCCATCTTGTAAAGTATTCCAAAAAGACAATTCTCTCGACCTCTTTTGCTTCTGCAGCTCTACTGAGCACACTGTTCAGTGAGCCAAAGAAGATGGCTACTCAATGGTTACCACTTGGCGTTCCTGTGGCTACCAAGTTGTGCTGCTCTGTAGCATGGGGAGGAGTCCCCCAGAGGATTCATACTCCTGTGGGAACAGGTACAGGAGATAACACACATCTGCTGCATCTTGCATGTGTGCATGAACCACTGAGCTCACAGATAAAACAGGTCAGTATCTTTCCCACCAGTTCTGAGTCTCAGCCACTTTCCCACTTTTCACTACAAATGCCCAAGTACCTTTTTTTTAATTTTATTTTTTTTTGCTAGAAGTATTTTTTTCTTTATTTTGGACCAATTTGAACGAGTTTGGGGGGGGCGTCACAAAGGATGAGAGGAGATTGTGGACTGTAAAATCAATTATTTGTATAGCCACCGGGATTGGTGGAAAACTAGGTCTCACAGTCTCTCTAATGATGGGAAAGAGAAAGAATGAAGATGAAGAAATACTGTAAGATTTAAAGTTTAACTTCAGAGTTCACTGTTTTGGTTTTGCTTGATTCCTCCATTTTAGTGTTTATTATCTCAAGTCCTGGATCCTTGAGAGAGTGAATTACTTGGAAGCGGTCTTACAGTTAGCATATGTGAAGGATCTTGCTGGAATGAAGCATTAATATTAGAACACAGACGGTCTGTAAGGGCTACAAAATGGGCAAAGTAACTCCAAGAGTACACAGAGGGCTGCAGGGCACACAAGAACTCCTGATAGTGCACATTTGATGCTTTGAAGAGTAAGTTGGTTGGTGACTCCTTCCTGTCTCAAGGAGTGGCATGTTCTGACTCAACGATCTGAGAAGCTTAATGTGACCACAAAAAATCTGTACAAGAAAGGAGTTTGGGAGACAAGAGAGGGACTCAGATGCTATACATGAATTACAGGAAAGAATACAAACACTTTTATTCCTGGGGATGTCTAACACTTTCCATCAGGACATCCATGGCAATCATATGAAAGAGGGAAGTGAAATGATTTGCTCAGAAGAAGCATCAGTGATCAAGCTAGGGTAAGTCTGCAGCTCTTTCTTGGTGGCATATTTATAAAACTGTCAAAGGAAGAAAGAAGGATGTTGTGGCACCACAGAAATTTAGGAACTGAGTTTATTCTTAGTGCTCCTAAACACAGCTTCACAACTTCCTTATGCTCATCAGAGAACCAAACCCCAAATGTACTGATCTGTGTTACAGGCAACATAGCTAAGAGAGTAAACTTAGAGCTGAACTTGAAACTAGACAGGACCTTGCCACACTTTGCACTGAGCATGCATGCATGACTACTTTGATACTTTTCCCATTGCCTGATAAAACTGTCTCTTTGTTCCTCTGGTAATCCCACCTCTGCTCAGAATAGACGAGTTTTACCTACAACAAACTGAGGAAAGTGCTTCAGCGCTAAAAGCACAGCCCAGGCTATCTCCAGAAGAGTTCTGCAGACATGAGATGTGGGATTGGGGTGCTGGGAGACACCCCAAGTTTGCAGAAGCACTTAGCCCAGCACCAAGGCTGGTTATGTTGGGTAGATTTATCTCAAAAAGAAGGAAAAATTGTTTAAACTCTGGGCAGATGGAGGAAAATTGTACTGATCCGATGAAGCTGAAGTGGTGCCAGAGAGAAGCACTCAGCAGTGACATCCCATTGTATGTAAGCTTGTGTGTAAGCTTGTATGTATGTAAGCTTGTATGTAAGCTTGTATGTATGGCTATCTTCTAAACCAACCAGGACACCAGCAACAGAACGAGGGGACGCAGTCTGAAGTTGTGCCAGGGGAGGTCTAGGCTGATACTAGGAGGAAGTTCTTGGCAGAGAGAGTGACTGGCATTGGAAGGGCCTGCCGAGTGAGGTGGTGGAGTTGCTGGCCCTGGAGGTGTTCAAGACAAGCCTGGATGGGGCACTTAGTGCCATGGTCTGGTTGATTGGATAGGGCTGGGCGATACCCCATACAGACATATGCTCCAGAGCCATTTTGTCAGCAAGGCTGATTTTATCAATATAACAACTGCCTTGCTCACACAGAGATGTGCCATATGTTTTTTACAACCAATTGTCTTCTCTACAGCTAGAACACGTTCCCCTACTAAGCCAAAAGCTGCAACTCCTGGTCCCTCTCAAAGTCTCCAAATGTGGAACACTGACAATTTTGTCCCCCAGGGCCCAAGGGAAAAATGCCCAGACAGCACCTATGAAACCTGCCATATAAACATCTCAGAGGGGAGCAAGGGAGAAAGAGTTACCTGGTTGGACTGGAAGAGCTTGGACATCTCTTCCAACTTGCTTGATTCTATTCTATTCTATTCTATTCTATTCTATTCTATTCTATTCTATTCTATTCTATTCTATTCTATTCTATTCTATTCTATTCTATTCTATTCTATTCTATTCTATCCTATGCTATCCTATCTCCATGATATTGTTTTCAAAACTGGACCTCCTTCATTTCCCTTTAAGTCCATTACCAGAACATTTATTACGAGATCCTAGCTTCTTGAAAAGAACCCTTGAAATAAAGAGGTGTAGGATGTCAAATTTAGTTTCTGCTTGGGCTATGTAGACGCAGGGTGTGCATGATGAACACGAAAATGGAAAGGACAAAGCTTAATAGACCTTAGAGTAGCCTTCCATATCTGAAGGGGACCTACAGGAAGGCTGGGAAGGGACTACTGACAAGGTCTTGTAATGACAGGACAAGGGGCAATGGGTTTGAACTGGCAGAGGGGAGATTTAGAGTGGATGTTAGGAGGAAGTTGTTTGCAGTGAGGGTGGTGAGACACTGGCACAGGTTGCCCAGGAGGGTTGTGGCTGCTCCCTCCCTGAAGGGGTTCAAGGCCAGGCTGGACGAGGCCTTGAGTGACCGGTACTAGTGGGAGGTGTCCCTGCCTATGGCATGGGTTTGGAACTAGGTGGTCCTTAAGGTCCTTTCCAACCCTACCATTCTATGATTCTATGACTAATTTGTGCGGGGTGAATGCTTAGAGCCCTGTGTGATATTATTTCAAGAGAAGTGGAAAAATGAGGTGGCAAACACAACTCTGGCAAAAAGACAGCCCTTCAGATGCAGCATGTGCAAATCATTATTTTGTCTTGTAGAGTGGCTAAGGAAATGCATTTTGAAATGGCAATTACATAATTAGTATGTTAAGCAACTCCACTGAATGGCGAGCGGTTAAACATGCATCAACAACCAGGCCCAGCATTAATTTGATTAGCGTGTGGAAAATGCCACGGAGTAATCCTAGCAAGTACAGGGTGGGCAACAAGGTCAAGCATATGTTTTGCTAATACCTTTCTTTGTCTCAAGTGGAGGTGCCTACAAAACAGGCAGCTAAGTTTTGACTGAGTGTCAGTGCTAATTCATATGGTTTGAAAGGCTTTACCGATCCTAGAAATTAAAATGGACATAGCTATTAAATGCTGCCTATCAGGGGTCAAGATGAAAAATCCAGATCCTTGTCAATCTCAACTGCAAGACAAGCTACTAGCAGGGTCTCTTCCCACTTCATTTTTGCCCCCATCTCTGTCATCAGCTTTTGTCTGGTAGGTGTTATGTGTATCCATTTTTAACTGCTGAGTAGGAGAAGAATCTATCTCTGTTGTCTTCCTGCTGTTCTTCCCTGCCAGAGAAAAAGCTGTTAGAGTTCTTGATACTGCAAGTGGGCTGAATCTCCTGCTGTAGTGTGACAAGGCATAAAACTAACTGACACTTTCAGCTTTCCCAAACTTCTCCGATACCTTTCCCTCTTCAGCATTTCTCTTCCTTAACAGCCATAGCAGAAAGGAGAGTCAAGATTTTTACATTTCACCATTGGCCAGCTGAGCCTAAAATAAGAGAAAAACAAACCAAACCAGAAACAGATTGTAAACTCAGGAGAGGGAACAGCTGGCCTGTGGTCCATGGAAAGCTGGCTCCTTGCGTGTCATTAATGCCTTTCTTTTCACTTCCACATGCTATGCTGCACTGAAAGCCTGCTAAGGTATTTTAATGAAAGCAGCTACTAGGGTGCAGCTCCAAAACAGCTGCACTTCTCTAGAGAGATGCTACAACCCTGCTCTTCCTCCCTCCTGTGTGCATTCCTGGCCTCTCCTTCATGTCAGAACACACTACTGCACAGTGAGCAGGTTTAAGGCTACTAAACAAGACAAACATTTCTACCAGGAAAATCACTTTTCTGTTAATTTTTGCCTCATCCTGTTCAAGTGACATTTTACAAAGTAGGCAAACTGCTGCAGGTTCAGCCCCTTGATGTCTTTCTTACAGATGTGGTCCTCCTCAATTCATTAGCTAACTGAAAAGTTGAGTTTGTTTCTGCCAGCTCAGTGGTGTAGGAAGCAGCCAGGATTAGAGATTAAGTCAACAGAATCACAGAATCACCAAAACATGCCAGTTAGAAAAGATCCTCAGGATCACCAAGTCCAACCTATATCCCTACTCTACAAAGGTTCACCCTAAAACATATTCCCAAGCACTTTTAAACACACCCAGGGTTGGTTACTCATCCACCTCCTTGGGCAGCCCATTCCAATGCCTGACTACTCTTGCTGGGAAAAAAATGTTTTCCTAATGTCCAATCTAAATCCACAAAGTTGCAGCTTGAGACCACTCCCTCTTCTTCTATCACTAATTACCTGTGAGAAGAGACCAGCACCAACCTCTCCACAATGTCCTTCCAGGTAGCTGTAGACAGTGAAGAGGTCTCCCCTCAGCCTCCTTTTTTTCAAACTAACCAGCCCCAGCTCTCTCAGTAACTCCTCCAAAGATTTATTCTCCAGACCATTCACCAACTTCATGGTTCTTCTCTGCACTCACTCCAGCACCTGGACTGGAACAACCAAGAAAGGAACAACCCATGCAGAGTGTCCCACCTTGAAGATATTCAAAAGCTGCCTGGACACAGGCCTGACTATCCTGTTCTAGATGGTTCTGTTTGATTAGAGTAGTTGGACAAATTCCAGAGGTCCCTTCCCACTTCAACCATTCTTTGAATCTGTGAACCTCACCACTCTTGTGTGATTACGACCAGGAAATGTGAAAATGTTTAAATTTTCCAACAGAGGAAGAAACAGGCTTCAAAGCATGCATGGTCTTTGTTCGCCATCATTTACACATCGAGCGTGTAAGGATACCCAGCGACTGCAGCAGTAGCATTTCATACCCTGCTGATTACTGTGTACACAAACATGCATGCACAGAGCACTGAAAAAACCCCACTCTGCACCTTCAGCAAGAGGCAATCACATAGGAAAACTACTCAGGAAGCCCTGAATGAGAGCACTGAAAGAGTCTGGCAGGGAGACAGACGTGCCTCTACTTACGCTTTGTTCCCAGTAGGTAGTCATTAAGTAACTCACTTTATGAAAATGAAAGATTACACATCCTGAAGCAAGACCTCCACACACAGGCTTGGGGAGCACAACAGATGAGGAAAAAGGACCAAACAGCAGGCATGGACCTAGTGAGCCTTGCTAAAACCTGATGGGATGACCCCTGACTGCAATAAAGTGGCAGAGGGGAGATTTAGACTGGATGTTAGAAGGAAGTTCTTTGCAGTGAGGGTGGTGAGGCACTGGAACAGGTTGTCCAGGGAGGTTGTGGCTGCTCCCTCCCTGGAGGTGTTGAAGGTCGGGTTGGACAAGGCCTTGAGTGACCTGTTCTAGTGGGAGGTGTCCCTGCCTGTGGCAGGGGGGTGGAACTAGATGATCCTTGATGTCCCTTCCAACCTTACTATTCTATGATTCTATAATATCAACCTAAGAGGTACAACTTTCCCTGTACTACAGAGAAGAGTGAAGAGTGGTCTACATATCAAAAGGAGTTTATATTTCTGTCCAGGAGAACTGTCTCTTTTGGAACACCAGGCACTCAGTTGTGGTCATGCCTGACACACACTGGAGGTTTCGAAGTCATCAAAAGGAGAAGGTAGCAGCCAGTCAGATCACACTGGCAGGAGCAAGAGCAGAAGCTGTGTGAGACGTTTCTGCAAGACGAGGCAGGAGCATATAATTTCAGCCCAAAGAAGGAATACATGGACTTGTTAAAGAAAATCCTAACATTTTGTCATCTTTGGCTATGTCCAGGACACAAAACACTCACTGGGAACTAAATCTGAACATCTAGAAAACACCAGCTTTGCCTTAGAATAGAATTAATTGTAAGCAGAAAATAAGGCAGTGGCCAGTGAAGGTATCTTTTAAAAACCTCAATTCAATTCACTTTTTTTAGCTACATCACTGGATGAGTTCTCATCCCCTGCATACTCACTGACTACACCATTATTTTTTTGGAACGGGTTGTTTCCAGTCACCCACTCTGGCTGGCAGAAAGCCCCTGATGCCGTTTCCTGAGCACACTCTACAAGCAGACTAGAACACACAGAGAGATATGGACCTCCATGCATGTTCTGCATTTGCTTTCACAAGGTGAACTTCTTAAACCTTAATTTTCAATGCTCCAAGCACCCTGAACACTTCACACAAATCCCAAATCTTTTGCCTCTACCTCCACCTGTGCTGTATTTAAGTGACACCAAGAGCTGCTCACCCCTGGGCATCACCACAGCCTGTTGAACCTGCCCAGCAGAGCTTTTTTGCAGGCTGACTGTGATGGTTTGCTACAAACTGTACTGCTATTTGTCAAGCTTTCCAGCAATGAGGTCTGAACCTGTTGAGCATGACATACTTCTTTCAGTGTAGCTCCTTCCTATTGGATTCTCCTAGCAAGCCTACCTCATCAGGAGCTCTTCCACATCTACAGTTCCCTGCTTAATCTCTTTCCACCTGATTTTATGCTTGAAAATAAAAGAGGTAGTAGTGTTGGATTAAATATTGCATTACACAGTTGCTGTCTGTCCTAGAAAATAGAAGTAGTCTGGTTTATGCATCATAAAGTGTAGGAGAGTTCTAAAACCATGGTCTAACATATAACACAAATATAATGAATGGGATTAAGAAAGCACAGACTGAAAGTGTGAGTGCTGAAGACTCACTGTATTCACTTGAACTGCACACCTCCCTGGGACTACTGGATGAAGTAAATGACAGAAGTCACTAACAAACAAATGGGCAGTATTGCTAGTTCCAAAAAACATTCCTATGTTAAAACCTCATCAAAAACTATTAATGAGACTTTAGAAAAGAATGTTAAAAAGAAAAAAAATCTCTACTCTTAGATATGTCTCTTGAAATTTAAGTGGAGACCTGGTCAGTCCTTGCTGAACATCAAGTCTCTGGGGGTTAAAAAATCCATTCTACAGGCAGACTACTCCATGGCAAGCATTCAGAAATCCCAATATGAGCCAAATCTATTCTTCCTCATAACTACAATGGTCTTTAAAATAGTGTTCATTTAAAGACGGATGCTTATGCTTTCAATCTGCTTGCTCTTTAGCGAGTCTTAAGAATGCACCCAAGATGGTTTTTCCAGGGTTTTCTTCACAGCTATGACACCCACAGGGCTATGACACCCCTGAAGCAGAGCTCTTACAGTCACTTAGAGCTGAAGAGTTCAGAAAAGCAGCAATTATTACAAAGATGGTAACACTGCAAGTCTCCAAAATACATACGTAAGCAGGGAAGCTAAGTTTGATGCTGGCTTGTTCAGGATGTAGCAGAAGTGTCGCTTCTTAGACTGAAACTCTGTCACAGGCCATCCTGTATGACACAGACTGTCAAATTTAACCTAACTACCAAGTGAGTCCTGCAGTGTGTGTTAAGTGAAGTATATCTCTAAGAACTTGATGATATTGACTACAATTCTTTAGGGAAAAGAGAAATCTAGAGATTCCTTTGCTCTGATTGCACTATACCTTCTAATTACAAGTTTTTGGTCTGTGCTCAAGGATTACAAGACGTCTTCATATAATCCAGTTCAGTAAAGTTGAAGGATACTCAGTTGTGTCAGTAACAAGCAATTCAGTGTCTTTGAGAAGCCAAGCAGGTTTCAGAACTCTGATTTTCAGGCTAAGCAGTAGAGAAGAAGTCATTGTTCATTTTGGGGCAGGTTTTTAGCACCCTTTCCCACTTAGCTCTAACTTCCTCTCTCTGTCCCACTTCCATGGCCTTTAGATGTTCACTGCCCCATTGCCCTGTACTTCCTCACTTTTCTGCTCCATTCCACCTATTTTTGCTTATTTCTTCCTCCTGTTTTTTATTTTTTTTCCCCCCTTTTCTGTCTTCCACTCATCATACTTTGAATTTTCTTGGTGCCATAAACAGAAAAACTGCCTGGGCTTCCTTCATCTTATTTTATATTGCCAGCACTCAACCCATTCACATGGCGTGCCTAAGGTCCACCTTAAATCCTGAGAATACAGGGGCTCCAGTCCCACAGCAAGGCAAAAACCACTAGGATTCATTATCAGTGTCAGTGGTGACCATTTTAACTAAGAGATGCTTGTAGCTAAATTCTTCTGGAAAAAGAAAACCAAAACAAACCCCACAAACACAAAGAATGGTGGCCATAAAAGAAGGAGAAATGTATAGTAACGGTCAGATATTGGGGAATGGAAAACGGGAAAAGAAATAATTCAGGGAAAAAAAGTCTAAATCCCATGAAAATTCTGATGGAGGTTGGCATACCTGAATGCAAAACTCAGCAGGGGTACTTCTGGAATGTTGTTGTTCCACACCCCCCCCCCCCCCCCC
>VWYK01082981.1:25882-36668 GCA_013399775.1 Semnornis frantzii | reverse complement strand
CCTTTTTTTTTTTCCCTGTTGTTTGCCAAAAGGAAAATGAAAGACCAGCAATTGCTTCCACAAAACTGCTTCCTGACCAAAGGAGATGTGTTGGCACTCAAGCACTTGAAATACACACTAATTAGTGTGCCAGCATGGAATGGTTGTTTTAATCTCAACCTGCTCAAATGAAGTACATGGGGGAAAAAACCTCAAACTCATTAAAACCGCAACTGAAAGTGATGTGAGGAATGAAAGCTCCTGACGGGGCATAGGAAATGAGCAAGGGACCTGAAAAACCACGGTGTCAACTCTGAGCAGGTTTGCCAAGCCATGATAATGTGGTTATGTAAGGTTATAACCACACCGGGATCTGCTGGCCAACAAATCTCCCAGTGGGTGTGAGTAAAGAGATGTCTTACATCAAACTATAGTGCTGCAGATGCCACTGGGAACCTGCTATGCTTTTTTGCTTTTGGTTTTTGGGTTTCTCCCCCCCATTTCTGTTTCTTTTTTTGATCATGGCATGTGGACCTTCGATATGTGAAGAGGGCCTAAAGAAAGCTGGGAAGGGACTTTTTACAAGGGCTTGTAGTGATAGGATAAGGGGCAATGGATTTCAGATGGAAGAGCAGAGGTTTAGACTGGATATTACGAAGAAATCCTTTCCAGTGAGGGTGGTGAGACACTGGTGCAGGTTGCACAGGGATGAGGACAACCCCTCTCTGGAGGTGTTCAAGGCCAGGCTGGATGTGGTCTTGCACAATCTGGGCTAGCAGGAGGTATCCCTGCCCATGGCAGGGTGGTGGGAACTAGATGGTCATTAAGGGCCCTTCCAACCCACACCATTCTGTGATTCTAGGAACAGATTCCACCACTCTCCCAAAGCTTTGTTCAATTTTCCATTAAAAAAAAAAAAAAAAATTGAAACGATAGAATGTACATCTTAGAAGGTACACGAGAACAACTCTCTTCATAAGCACAGTAGTGGACATATCTCCTGTGAGGACAGGCTGAGAGAGTTGGGGCTCTGCAGCCTGGAGAAGAGAAGGCTTCCAGGAGACCTTAGAGTAGCCTTCCAGGATCTGAAGGGGGCCTACAGGAAGGCTGGGGAGGGACTGTTGACAAGGTCTTGTAATGAGAGGACAAGGGGCAATGGGTTTAAACTGGCAGAGGAGAGATTTAGATTGGATGTTAGGAGGAAGTTGTTTGCAGTGAGGGTGGTGAGACACTGGCGCAGGTTGCCCAGGGAGGTTGTGGCTGCTCCCTCCATGGAGGGGTTGAAGGCCAGGTTGGAGGAGGCCTTGAGTGAGCTGTACTAGTGGGAGGGGTCCCCGCCCATGGCCAGGGGTTAGAATTAGATGATCCTTGATGTCCCTTCCAACCTTACCCTTCTATGATTCTATGATTCTATACTGTGATGTCGAAATGATCTCCTAATTGCCACAAATCCACATGTCTCTATTGAGACCACAGGCTTTCAGGCGATTAGTCCAACT
The DNA here is from genome assembly GCA_013399775.1 of Semnornis frantzii. Lineage (NCBI taxonomy): Eukaryota > Metazoa > Chordata > Aves > Piciformes > Ramphastidae > Semnornis > Semnornis frantzii. The sequence continues at coordinate 35,190 of VWYK01082981.1, read as the reverse complement.
CAATTGCAAAAGCAATGATTCAATAGTAACAGACTGCGTAAGTTACAGAAGAGTTTCTAGAATTGAAGGTTTATGGTGTATGTCTGCCTTGCATTCATTTAATTTGCTACTTTAAACTGTGGATTAATTCAGCTTAACAAAGCATTTCTGTCTCCTATTTTTCCAAGGAGAATAATGGTATGAGAAAAACCTGCCGGGAAGGGAACAGTAGAAAACCATGCAAAATCATACCAATCACACAGGAGCAAGAAAGAAAAGGGGATGGTTTACTTTAAACCAGCCTGTTAAAAGCTCTAATTTTGTCACTGATTAATTAATTACAGTCCCTGACAAACACTTGTTGTGCTTTCTGCTTGCTTGCTAATGATCGATGTTATTCAGGTGATACATTTCATACATGAATCTTCAAATAATGCTTCCATCCAGTCCTGCCACCACCCTTATCAGTCAGTAGCATCCCTCTCCCCCAGAAAATGGAATTCCTTTGATGATTAGGAAGAGGATGAGCAGAAATCTGTGAATTTTGCCCAGTATGTGGTGCCACTTTGTGCCCCACTTGGCTTTTAGATGATCATTTCCTGAGCTCTCTGCTCAGGTGAAGCCTTTGCACAAGTGATGCAAGTTCAGTACTGCCTCAAGCAGCCCCTCGTGCAATGCCAAAACATTTTCCTTTTCAAGGGCATCGTGGAAAACCACATAACTAAAACCAACCAACAAGAGTTTTAGATCTTCAAACAGAAGAAAGATTAGGGAATTCTAGCTTCATAAGGACCCAAGTAAAGTTAATTTGACCTACTCGTGCACATGCTATGATACAATTTTTATCTACGTTATTTTAAGCTTTGGGGTTTTTTTTTCCTTCCAGAAGCATGTCCTGTTTGGAGCACTGAATGGCTACACTTGGGACCAAACTAATGCTGCACATAATCAGGAATTTCCTGATTTCTAGGTGCTTGACTTTGCAGGTTCAATAACACTTTTTCATTTAGATGTCTTAAATATATAATTGTTCAGATGGCTTAAATGTGCTTTTTGCTTACAAAGTCTTTTTTCTGTTTACATATGATACTCTAGCCTAAATAAATGCTAAGACAAAGGCCAAACTGGCTGCTAGCCCAGAATGTACTTGTTACCAAATTGACAGGGACCACCTTAAATTCACTGAAATGTCTAAATATTGCTTTTGAGTTATAAGTAATTTTTAAAAGGAGATCTCTACTGCAAGCAAAACAGACAGACTTCAGAGCAGCATAAACAAGTTGCTGGATTAAAGGAGAATTGAATGTCAAAGCCTGGTCTGACTTGCCCCAGTTCTGCATTGCTGTGGAACACCAAATGCTTAAGGACAGGAAGTATCCTCATATTTCCATGTAAATAACTAATGGGCTTAGCTTATTCTAATGACTAGCTCAGAATCTTGCAATTAAATAGTAATAATAATGCTTAAAAAAAAAATGGCTAAGAGTGTCTGAAACTGTTCCTCAAAAGTAACTAATTCTGGTAATTCTTTAGGTGACTTTTCCTTTTTCCTTAAAGAATCTTACACTGAGTGTACACAGTACAATTGAAAGATGGTCTGCAAAGACAAATAAAAGTAATGCTTTTTCCAGTCTACTGAAGAACTGAAAGGTGCAAGGTTTGGTTTAAAGTTTTCTTCTATTTGTTTCCTGTTTGCTTTTAAAACTTTTGGAGTATCCAAGTCTTGTCTTGCTCTTATATGTAAGAGTGATGGAGGATAAGAGGGTTGGACTGGAAGTCCCCTTCAGTTCCAATCTGAAGTAGCAGGGTGCTGAGTGATTAACATTGAGACTTTTAACATTGAGATTTTTTTCTTTTCTTTTCTTTTCCTCCTGGCTTTTTGCCAGAAGCTTGAATTAAACATTTTAAGAACAGTCAAACAAAAATAGACTTCTACACAGCCTGGTTAAAAATCCCTTTCCCCTCTTAAATGCCAGTTTCTTGTGATAAATGATGGCTAGAGATGGTGGCTTCATCTCTGCTTTTCCAGCCACCCTCAACCTTCCAGCAAAAATAGGGCAGACAAGACCTGATACACACACCTGATAAACCAAAGAAAACCGTTGCAGGAAGCTTACATCTCACTTTAAACCCAAAGCTAGCTCTTCAGCTTTACCTAGTATGTCTCAAAACTATGTCAAAGGCAATACAGTTTTATCTGCTTTTCAGATCACTCTTTAGCACTAACCAGGACTTTTCTACAGCAAGATTGGCAAATGCCAGTGACAGGAACATGCCACACGAAAAGCACAAGGCGCGTCAAAATGTTAAATTTACTAATGCTGACATTCTGGCCTTACTAGAGATATTAATAAAACCAATAGGAGTGCAGGGTGAAGGTATTATACCTGGTCATGGCTGGCTTCAATGGAGCTTCCGATACCTTGGAAAGTCATCTGCACAGGAGACAGTGTCAAACAGGTCATACACTCTTTGCCATTTTGTCTATCACTGTAGTGTACCTATAACAGAATAACATACGTAATCTGCTAAACACCAGGTCTGCACAAGGGAGGCATGCTAAAATACTGTCCCTTTCCAACAAGCTTGCAAGAAGAATTCCAAACATTTCCATTGAATTCATCTTCGCTATCAAACAAGGAGTGTGCAATAGAGTCTGAGTAGTCACACACTGAGCTGGGGACAAATGTTCTGTGAGAAGACAAGGCTTCCAGGAGTCCTTATAGTAGCTTTCCAGTATGTGAAGGGAGCCTACAGGAAGGCTGGGGAGGGACTATTGACAAGTTCTTGCAATGACAGGACAAGGGGCAATGGGTTTGAACTGGCAGAGGGGAGATTTAGACTGGATGTTAGGAGGAAGTTATTTACAGTGAGGGTGGTGAGACACTGGCACAGGTTGCCCAGGGAGGTTGTGGCTGCTCCCTCCCTGGAGGGGTTCAAGGCCAGGTTGGAGGAGGCCTTCAGTGACCTGGACTAGTGGGAGGTGGCCCTGCCTATGGCAGGGGGTTGGAACTGGATGATCCGGGAGCTCCCTTCCAACCTTACCCTTCTATGATTCTATGTGTCTGTTGGATGGTGTTTAAAGTGCTGGATTCTTCAGTTTCCTGTGGTTGTATAATTCTAAGAATCTAGTTTCAGCTCTGGTTTCCAGCCTAGATGTCATTTCTAACAGCATTTTGCAGCTGAAGTTATAAAACTTTCATGTAAACCATCATAACTCCAAATACCTGGCAGTAATAGTTTACCTTTTCCCACTGTAATTCCATAGCTACTCAAATCCACTATTTTGACAGGGCTAATGCTGTGTACTTGAATTTGAGTTTGTGATTAAATCAAAATGAGAGCTAAAGAAGGGGAGAACTAACATTCTTCTTGAGATACCTAGGATATGCTTTCATAACTCATTCCCTGCTAATGTCAAGATGTGCATGCTGAACCTGAATCTTGCACAAAATAGAGAGGAAAACCTGAATCATTCCCCTTGTCTACAGGTTGCCTTCAGAGAGTTCTTAAACCTCCTGTAGAAAGGATGGATTTTTAGTACATTAAGACAAAATGAAATTAAATTCTGCCAGTGTTTCACTGTCAAGAGCAGCTTGACACTCATGCTGAATTATGGAAATATCACAGTTCCCTGGCTTCTAGACAGGCAGATCAAGCACTTTGTTCTGCGGCAGAGGCGGAATTTAGTTTATGGGGGTAATTTACATGGGCTGTGTGACCCCTGTCAGAGATGGAAAGAGAGATCAGCTCTGCTGGAGACAGACCTTTTATGTTAGTATCTGTTTACAGCACTCAGGCAAAAGGTCCATGATAAAGCCTCATCTTGGCATTTAGGCTACAAATCTAAACTTTATTATTTCTGAAGACAGCTAGGAACCCTACTAGACCTATTGCCGTGGAAACGGTTTAGTGACACGCATGACACTTAACTATGCACCACCCACACTAAATCCCCTGTGCCTAACTCTTCTCTGCCACAGGTGCAAACTGGGAGTACTGCAGCTGGAGCAAAACCAGGGCAAAACTGGCTGAGTGAGAAGAAAATCAAATTGGTGCTGTAGTTAATGACAACACGTAGAAATAGTTTCGCTGTGTCCAGAAGCAAGACACAGAAAGCAAAATTCTTGTCCTGTGTACAGAAATATTGGTTTCCCTCAGCCCTTCTGGAAGCTTTCTGGATTATCCCTGTCTCTTTTCCTCTCAGCCCCAGCAATATATGCCTACTAAATTGCTCATGGCTCTCTGCCAGAAAAGCCATACTGCTTACTTAGAAACCACAAGAGGCCCCTTCACATATACAATGGTCTAACTTTGATTAATCGGGAGAGGTATGAAGGTATGAAATCTGGCTTGCAAATATAAACTGAAGTCCTTTAAATGTCAGAAACTACTGTTATGATAAGGACTTAGCAAGCTTCCACAACTGTGGTATCTGGTTGCAAGCTAGCAACTAGTATGTAGTATGTGCTCTGGGAACGCGACGCAGAGAAACGGGGCAAGAAGATGATGTAGTCCCGCAAACGTGGCAAAGCAAAGGGGGCAGAATCTGGTGACACTGAAAAGTACATGTCCTAAAGCACATGGAAGAATGAAAAAGAGGCACCTTCTGAACTGCACAGAATGTTTGGAGGCTTATTTTTAAGGAGAATCACAGGAGTGTAGTTTGTTAGTGTCCATTGGAAGGAAGCAAGGCTGAGAAGCTGAAAAGCAGGAGATATCCAGAGGGAAAATTATGTTTAGTATTACAGGTCACTATGATCTGCAACCACGGATTTAATCCACATACCCTTTGGCATCCCACATTGAAACTTCGATACATTCAGAATTCTGCTTGTTTTCTAGGCTTAACTTTCCCAAAGGAGTTTTGTGATGCCCTTTTCACCTCATCTGAATGTATCAAAGCACTACTTAGCCCTTTCTTAGGCAACAGTCCTCTAATTAGCTCTTGACCTGAAGCAGCTCTTCAGGAACCAAAACAAACACCTCCTGTGTCAATGATAGGAAGAGTAAAATAAAATCAAATAAATGGATGTTGAATGGCAGACAAAATAAAATTTTGTCCTTTCATCAAATCACAGAATCACAGAACATTAGGGGTTGGAAGAGACCTTGAAAGCTCATCCAGTCCAACCCCCCCTGCCAGAGCAGGATCACCCAGAGCAAGGCATGCAGGAATGTGTCCAGGCAGGTTTTGAATGTCTCCAGAGAAGGAGACTCCACAACGTCTCTGGGTAGTCTGTTTCAGTGTTTTGTCACCCTCACAGGGAAAAGGTTATCTCTAATGTTCCTGTGGAACCTCCTCTGCTCCAGCTTGCACCCATCACCCCTTGTTCTGCAATAGGGCATCACTGAGCAGAGCCTGGCTCCATCCTCCTGACGTTGCCCCTCACATATTTAATAAGCAGGAGTGAGGCCACTTCTCAGTCTCCCTCCTCTCCAAGCTAACACCACCCAGCTCCCTCACCCTGTCCTCATAAGGGAGGTTAGTTCACAGATATGCACAGTCAGCAGAGACTTTCAGATGCCCTCTCCACCTGGCATGCCTATGTGCAATTTTCCAGTAATCAGAGGATCACAGAATGGTTAGGGCTTGGAAGGGAGCTCAAAGGATCATCTAGTCCAGCCCTCCTGCCAGAGCTGAATCACCCAGAGCAGAATCTCTTCTGTTTTTTATCATTTCAGCTGGTATATTCTCAAACTCTCGGTTCCGTTCATTTCCTTTTCAAATCTGACCTATGAGACAACATGTGGGGTTGGGTTTTTTTGCCAAACAAGAGTGGATATTTGCCTGTTTGAGCAGAATGCGCAAACCAGGCACTCAGAAAGAAAAGGCAGTAGTCAAACAGTTATCAAAGAGCCTGAACGGCAGCAGTTGCTTCGAGGTTTTTGGCCAGCAACAACATTTCAGTTTGTGCTATTAAGGCTAAGTATGGGACGAGCTTGCATGGCTAGAAAACTGGTTTCAGAATATCCCATTATTTAAAGCAGGGGAACGTGAAGGCACAGCCAATACTTGATTCAGGATCTGTGACCAAGGAGTGGTGACTGAAGGCTGGCCAAGAGCTCCAACGGTGACTATGTGGCCATTAGTGAGACCCATGATGACAATAATGCTCTTCTGTGCTTAAGAGTCAAGAGTGCTTAAATACAGTTTATTTCTGCAGGTAAGGACACTTTGTGGGCAGACATTAAATGGCTGATCCAAGCTGACTCAGCACTGGTAGGAGTGAATGGCCATGCTAGGACTACGACCCTTCACTAAGGTCTCTGGCCTAGCCACAAGTAGCCCTTATTCGTTTCCATTATTATGGCAATAAAAATCAAAGAGCAAAAGAGTTACAAAAAGAATTATTATCTGTATTCAGGACCTAATTTTCAGGCTGCCTTTTGTCTTGTTTTGGTTTGGGGGGGGTGGTGTTTCTTGTTTGTTTGGTTTTGGTTTGTTTTGGGGATTTTTTTTGCAGTCAGCTCAGCGCATTTGAAGGATCAAAGAGCAACGACATTTTATTCATTAAAATTCAGAACGTTTGATCTAGATAACATATAAATGGAGATTTTCTAAAAGAGCATTAGGATCTAATTAGAAAATGATGGCCAGAATACAGATGTCTCTAGCAAGGGTTGTGCAAAGTTCTGAGTAAGATGCAAGATTCCAGCCTCAGACTAAGTGGTTTGCAAGATAACTCTCCTCTGAAGTATGTCTGCACAGCACAAAGCAGTGCCACAACAACAAGATCTTGGCAGTAACTCCATCAGCCTGCTCATTTATTGGAAAAAGCAGACAGCACTGCCAGTTTCTCTCCTGGGTAACTCCATCCGTGGAGTACCTGAGATAAACCCTCCACAACCGGCTCAGGAATGCCAAACACTCCATGTGCTGTGTGGGCAGGGCACGAAACCTCCGCATGTCAAACACGACGTGCATCCCGGGCAGCAGCATCACCAAATACATTCCAGGAGGCATTTTTTCCACAAGCACATGCCATGGATTTCCTCATACATGTAGGCTTTCATCTTCCACGGGCGCACAAGCTGCAACTCTATATCCCCACACAGATTGCTTCAGTCAGGAAGAAGCTGCACACAGGAGTAGCTACGAGTATCTATCTATACTACTATCTGGTGTATGTATATGGAAATGTATGCAGAGGTCTAAAACCATTTGAGAGCAATGCTGAAATCTGGCTCTTGTTTTTAATACTTCAAATTACTGAAGAGATGCAAATACTTTGCTGGACATTTATAGCATCACATAAAAGAAGATACAAGATGAAAGTTTACAACGTCCCAACTGAATGCAAACGGCATAGACAAAATTCTCAACCTTATATGTTATTTTATAAAAGGAAAATTAAATTAAACTGCCTAAAACCATATAAGAAATTGGTTTTAATGTTACTTCTACCATAATGCTTCTCCAAAAGCAGGAAATCTCTGATTTCTGTATTTACATAAAGCTGTCTCTTGAATCTAGCTTTATTGTAATACTCTCCCTAAGGTGCAAGTGTTCTAATAGAAACGGCAAAACCACTGCAGGATTTGTCTGGCAGTAAAATATCCCAATGTGCACTTTAAGACAGCAGCCGCAGCTGATCTGCGTAAACTATTCAGTAAATACAGGGCCCTAACTTCAAGCACAAGGTAGTCTGCTGGTCTTAGTGGGCACTTCTGAATTTGAACATCCATCCTTTTGCATAAACAAGGGCAGAAAAGGTGAGACCTGTTATACTACTACACAGTAGGTAAGGTTTACTATAATATACTGGGCTGGAGCACCTCTTCTACAAGGACAGGCTGAAGGAGTTGAGGTTGCTCAGACTGGAAAAGAGAAGGCTTGGGGTAGGCCTTGTGGCAGCCTTACAGTACCTGAATGGGGGCTACATTAGAGTTAGGGTGGGACTTTTTATAAGGTCCTGTAGTGATAGGATACGGGGCAATGGCTTTAAACTAAAGCAGGGTAGATTTAGATTGGACATTAGGAAGAGGTTCCTTGGTACAAGGGTGGCGAGGCACTGGAACATTTTGCCCAGAGAAGCTATGGATGCCTCATCCCTTGAAGGCTGGATGGGGCTCGAGCAGCCTGGGCTAGTGGGAAGTGGGAACAAATGTCTGGGAGGTTAGAACTAGATGACCTTTAAGGTCCCTTCCAACTCAGGCCACTCTATGANATTGCCCCTTGTCTTGTCATTACAAGATCTTGTAAATAGTTTCTCCCAGCCCTCCTGTAGACCCCTTCAGATACTGGAAGGCCACTCCAAGGTCTCCTCAAAGACTTCTCTTCTCCAGGCTGACGAAGGATCCACGACAGGATATGGCAAACTACTGTTAGAAAAGAGCTAACTGTGCATTACCAAGAGACTGAGTGGAGCAAAAATAGAGGCTACTATTTTCACATGCTGCTGCTTAGATGTTCACAGTTTGAAACACAACTTCTGTCCGGTCGAACATTTTCTTTCTCAAACATATAATAACTTTTAAAAATAATATGCATTAGCAAAAGCAAGAAGTCATCTGTGACACTGGAGTTCATGTTTGCAAACCTAAACGTACTCAGGTCAAAGCATCAGCAGGAGTCTCAGACTGCTAGACAGAAATAAACTAGGTAATAAAATGCCATTATAGTCAGCAATGCACAAATCTTCTGGATTGACAAGCCTGGACTATTTTGTTAGAACAAAGGATGGTATTAAATCTGCCCCTGAAGGGGAAAGCGTCCAATTTAGTTCTGAATTTACAGAATAACTTCCAAGTTTTTACACAGGTTGCTCTGGATTTAAAGCAGCAAGCAAATGGGCTCCAAACCCAGACGTTAGAATAGGAATTTTGACTTGGACAAGAGCCTCGTGAAACATTTTTCTTCCTTTAGCTTCCTGGTGACATGTTTGTCTTTTCCATCTTGGGCTTTTATTTTCTTTTTTCTAGTGCTCATCTACTCTTAAGACAATCATCTACTACAAAAAAATGAAACAACAGACTCTGCCTCATGCATATTGGTGAATAAACACCCGTGGTGCAGAAATAAATCAACTCTATCTGCTCATTTCCACCATTTGCTCAAAGCCAATTTTTGGGACCTTTTACAGTACAGTATTCTAGTACTTCAAAGTGCAAATGAATCCTTGCATTATCCATACAGCTTTTCAAAGTGCAAATGAATCCTTGTGTTATCCATACAGTTTTCCAAACAAATAATAGATTGTCCTCTTCAGAGATGGAGTGGCAGGGGAGAAATTCCAAATAGCACTTTGCAATTCCCACCCCCCGCAAAAAAATACAGTACCCAAAAAAAAAAAAGGGGGGGGGGGGGCAATGTAAGAAAATTTTGT
>VWYK01082981.1:9836-20644 GCA_013399775.1 Semnornis frantzii | reverse complement strand
AACTGCACACAGGACTGCAGGTGGGATCTGAGGAGAACAGAGTAAAGGGGCAGAATCCCCTCCCTTGCCCTGATGCCCACACTGCTCTTGCTGCAGCCCTGCACTCAGTTGCTGTCTGGGCTGCACTCACACTGCAGCCTCATGTTGAGCTTTTCATCACCCCACACCCCCAGGTCCTTTTCCTCAGGGCTGCTCTCAGCCATTCCCCGCTCAGCCCGGAGCTGTGTTTGGCATTGTGCCTACCCAGGTGCAGGACCTTACACTTGGCCTTGTTGAATGTCATGAGGTTGGCCTGGGCACAGCTCTGCAGCCTGTCCAGGTCCCTCTGGATGGATCCCTGCTCTCTAGTAAGTCGACTGTGCCACACAGCTTGGTGTCCTGTTTTCTTACTCTGGCCTAATCACATATAAATTATCGTTTGGAGCCCTTTCTTACTGAACAGCCACTTGATGTCAAGCTGATGTTCAGTGTAGCAGGACATCTGCAAGTTTCTAAGAGACAAACACTCTCAACTGACAGGTAGCCTGGTGTTGTGCAAACCAGAGATGCCAGAGATGCCTCTAAAATTCCTAATAAAACCCTGACTTGTCTGCTGCCTTTCCTTGGAGGAAACTTCTTTTTCTGTGAATGCAATCAAAATATCAGTTGTCTTCAATAAATGGGGGGAAAATGATAAAAGGGTGTAAATTTTCTTCAGAGCATAAAAAATATCTTAAGTTCACATGGCAAAAAGGAGCTCTTCTAACTCCTGCTTCTGCCTAGTGGCACACAGCTGGAGAGATGCCAGTGAAGTGTGTAAACCTGTACTGGTTTTTTTACTGGCATTGGGCTGATGTTTTTCACATTAGCTATGGCTGAGCAGTGGTCACACAGCATTAAGGTCTTTTCTGTTTCACACATTGCCCCACCAGTGCACAGGCTAGGGGTGGGCAGGAAGCTGGAAGGGGACACAGTTGGCACAGCTGATCCCAAATGACCAAAGGGATGTTCCTATGCCTTATGATGCCACCCTCAGCAACAAGGGAAAGTAGGAGTTTTGGAAATAACAATGCCTGTCTTCTAGGTAACTATTATGTGTGCTGGAGCCCTGCTTTCAGGAAACAGAATCACAGAATTGTTCAGGTTGGAAAGGATCTTAAAGATCATCCACTTCCAATCCCCTGCTGTAGGCAGGGACACCTCCTACTAGACCAGGTTGCTCAAGGCTCCATTCCATCTGGCTTTCAACACATTGAGGCTTGGAGCCTCAACAGCCTCTCTGGGCAACCTGTTCCAGTGCCTCACTGCCCTCATGGGGAAGAATTTCTTCCTTGTGTCTCATCTAAATCCAACTTCTTCCAGTCTAAAGTCATTGCTCCTTGTCCCTCTCCATCCCTCCCACAGCCCCCTTCAAACAGCTGAAACGAACTAGCTGAGCAATTGCTTGATGATGGGCAGCAGTAAAAGAATTCCTGATTTTGCTTTGTTTTGCCTATTAAGCTGCTTTTATCTCAACCCTTGGGTTTTCATGCTTCTACCCCTCTGGTTCTGTCTGCCATCCCATGGAGGGGGAGCGACTGAGCAGGGCTGAGCTGCTCCCCAGGGTTAACACACCTCAGTCCCTTCTGGCACCCAGTGTGGGGTAGGAGGGGTCTGAGATAGCAGCAGGTTTGATCAGTGCCAGACCAAACGTGCAGCGGTTCAGCTACCACTTGGCAGGCTCCCATACTTGCTGCGGGGCTTGCTGGCCTCACCGCAGATAAGAGTCTAGTGCTTGTTAGCAGCTGGGCTTCGCTCCTGCTGCCTCCCCTTCTTTCTTATCTGCCTGGGAACATACTGATAATAGCGAGGGGCTGGCAGATGGCCAGGGCATTGCTGCTGCTCCTCTGCTGTACTGGGCAGGTTGGTACTAACGTCCAGGCTGTGCAGCTGTGGAGAGCTGCACGCCAGAGTAGGCATGTTCAGAAGGCTCTGAGACCGTGAGGCAGTCCTTGAAGGAGCATGTGCTCCTCTGAGGGGACTGTGGCCTAGGGGTAAGGTCAAGCTGGAGCAGGTATACCCCTGAGGGATGCTGGCCTGTGGACGAGCCCACATTGGAGCACAGACACCCTGAGGGGCTGGTGGATAAGGCCCCACTGGAGAAGGGGCAAGGGGAGAGTTTGCTGCTTTGATGATGTTTGATGATGGCCCAGTCCAAAGGGCTAAGCAGTGAAGATTGTCAAAGATAAACTCTTAAATTGTAACCCAGGAGCTGAGCTGCATGTTACAGGAAGTACTACAGCAGGTACCATCTGAATCAGCAGAGGACAAGCCTCATAAGCAGCTGCGAAAGTGCAGCAGTTACCCAAGCTGAGCTGACTGTGGTGCCCAATAACACACACAACACTCCAGCTCTGAGGACCTTCCATAACATGGAGTAAACATGGACTAAAAGGACTCAGTGGCCATTGTGAGGTCTTTGCAAAGGGGTGGCTCACAGTCTAAGGGAATTATATCTGCGTATATATAAGAGCATGGCAAGGGTGGGGAGTTAATGAGGATCTACTGGGTAGCCTGAGACCTGAGCATAACATACAGGGAATGGATTAAGGGGTGGAGATTATACTGTTTTTTCCTGGGATAGAATTAATTTTCTTCATAGCAGCTTGTACAGTGCTAAATTCTGGATTTGCGACCCAAATAGTGTTGGTAACACCCCCAGGTTTTATCCAGTTCCTGCCCAGCACCTTTTCTTGCTTCTCTTGTTGCCCCACCAGTGAGCAGGCTGGGAGTGAAGAAATTGGGAGGAAACACAGCTGAGACAGCTGATCCCAGCTGGCCAAAGGGATATCCCACACCCATGGCATCCTGCTCAGCAATAAAAGCTGGGGCAAGAAGAGGAAGGGGGACACCCTGTGTTAAGGCGTTCACAAGCAGCTGTTAGATGTGATTCCTGCTTGTGGGAAGCAGTGGTTGAATCCCTTCCTTTGCTTTGCTTGCACACACAGCTTTTGTCTTTATCACAACCCAGCAGCCTTGTCTCTCATGCCCTTCCACTTCTTTCCTTCATCCCACTGTTGGGGGGAGTGAGTAATCGGCCTTGTGGGGCTTAAGTTGCCTCCCAGAGTTAACCCACAACAGGACTCTACAGCAACTGAAACATCAGGCAACAGTTTGCAATTGGTGAAAGTGTAAACTTCACATCAGGAAAAAAAAACAAACCAAAAAAGTACCCAGAAAAGGCAGAAACAGAGATAATGACTTTGACCATCAGTTCTAAAGGTGTTTACAGTTCTCCTGGGCAAGACACAGTGCTGAGGTGATGGTACTACTGCCTATAGAGCAGCACACAAGAAGGGATCACCCATCTGCAAGAGGCCAGATATCTGTGCTTTCAGCGCAACACCATTCCACACCACTGGGGCAGGAACCAACAGCCCAATTCCACAGCTTGTTCTGTAGAAACAGGTATTGGTAACACACAGCTGCACGGTCACTCTCCAGCTCCTTCAAGGGGTTTCAGCATGATATTTTTATTGAAAAATAACTACTCAGTTCCCACTGCCCTTCTGAGGGTTAACACAAAGGCACAGTAGCTGAACACAGATCCCTCTAGGTCTGACTGTACGCTATGTGTTTTGAACAATTTCACTAATATTTGCAGACATAGAATCATAGAATGGTTTAGGTTGGAAGGGACCTCAAAGATCCTCCAGTTCCAACCCCCTGCCATAGGCAGGGACACCTCCCACTAGTACAGGTCACTCAAGGCCTCCTCCAACCTGGCCTTCAACACCTCCAGGGAGGGAGCAGCCACAACCTCCCTGGGCAACCTTTACCAGTGTCTCACCACCCTCACTGCAAACAACTTCCTCCTAACATCCACTCTAAATCTCCCCTCTGCCAGTTCAAACCCATTGCCCCTTGTCTTGTCATTACAAGACCTTGTAAATAGTTGCTCCCAGCCCTCCTGTAGCCCCCTTCAGATACTGAAAGGTCACTACAGGGTCTCCTCAAAGGTTTCTCTTCTCCAGGTTGAAGTCCAGGCAGTCCTGCTGGGAATGCAGTCTGCAAGGCCTTGCTTGGGGAGGTTAGATGCACAGTTACATAGAGAGATAATTATAGAAGTCTATACCCCCAAATGTGGATGCAATATTATCTGCTTTAACAGCTTGATTTCAAAAGGTGTCCTTAACATTATTCCATGAATAGTTTCTTTTTTTAAGACCCTAATTTTTCAAGACAAGATCTTCTTCAAAGACACATCTCTATAAAACCAGCTTGCTGACATGGCCTTCAAACCCACTGACACAAATGCTGCCAAAAGGCCTGATATAATAATTTCAAAAGCTCCCATTAATTATTCCTTGTTTTTTCACACTTTGAATGCCTGATGAGACTTTTGGTCTCCCCAGAACTAGCCCATTTGCTGGGATCAGTCCCCAGCAGGCAGAGGCCACAATCCCTTCTGCAGGCAACAATTTTAAGGACAGAACAGCATCATCTGGGTTTACATTCCAGTTTCAGCACTTGCTACACTCTCCCTCAGTGGCTTTAGCTGGAGACTCTCTAAAGCATACCTTTGGAACTGTTTATCTCCAGGGAGCTTTGCAAACACTCTAACTACACCTAGATTAATTATAATAGATTTAGTACCCTCAAAGCACAGTAAAGTTTTACTTTTTTTTCCTCTCTTCAAAAGTGATTCGGGGAAATTTGAGGAAAATCACATCAGCCATTCATGGCTCATGAGAGACAATTTGGGTTTTGTTCAGCTGACCACAGCTCAGCTCCTTTCCACTCCTAAATAAATGATCACTTGAATATGACCAGCACAAAACAACTAATCTTCTGACTAAAGCTTTTGAGGGTAGGCCCAGCAGACAGACTGGAGGTGAGTTACACCATGGGAGGGCCACTTTACACAAAGCACTGACCCCTGAGAAAGGCTGAGAGAAGCAAAGAGAAGTTGCTGCTTTCCTGAAAGAGGGCTGCAAATGAAAACAAAACAAAAAGATCATCTGTAAGGGGACACTTGGGATGGGAAGGTAGTCTACAGCCCATCAGTGACCCAGAGGCAGGAAATGCCCACTGATTTTCTGAGAAACCATGGAAGCTTCATTGAGACCTGCTGCTGCAAAGCCAGAAGCATTCCCCTGCCTCACAGGCTGCTTTCATTTCTTCCCATTGGCTTCCCCAGCAGGGAGATTCTGCTCGGAATGAGATGTGATATTGAGCATTCCTCAGAATGCTTTCAGCTGACTTCTACTCACCACAGCAATTTTTAAAAAGTTTTACAACTCCTCTGACTGTAGCTATTTGAATCTGGAGCCACTGGGGAATGCTCGGAGGTTTTTTCCTGCCTTTTTTTTTTTTTTTTTCCCCCCTTCAACTTTGTAATTTGTATCAATGCAGTCTTGGAATGGTCAAAGCTAATTTAGGGATTTGTGTTCTACGAGAGCTCAAAGAACTGGTACGTGTCCTGCTCAAGGATTCTCCTGATTTATCATGGTAAGTTCAGGGGAAATTCTGAGGTGCTGTCCTGCTACTCAAATCCACAACTACTGTGTCAATCTGCTGCCTTCAGAGATACAACTTGTACAAGTAAACAATTTGGTCTTAGTTTTCCAGCCCTAAGTTATACTGAAGATCACAAAAAATAAATACTCTGGTGTGTTGGCAAAGACCAAGGACACTTCACCTGAAAAAGGTCCTGCTTGCTGTGGGAAAAGAGATAGACTGAAAAGGGGTTAAGATGTTGCTTTTACTGAGATAAAAACAGCTTCAGAGGCAAGAGAGAAGAAGGGAAATAGCCAATATGAAGGCTCCCAGAGACTTCTTGAAAATTAAGTAGGAATATTTTGCTTGGTCGTGCAATGAACATGAACTAATGAAAGGAAAGCTGCTTCCACCTAGGGAAGTCAAAGGGATTCTACCTGAAAAAAGCGAGCACCATTTCTTAATAGTGACCTGCTCTGGAGATGAACTTTGGAATTGAAGCTGTTATTTCAGCCATCATCAATGAATCAGCACACAAAAAGCTGATGAAGGAAGACAGAGGCAACTGCATCGAAGATTCAAGATACGAAAGATGTGATATGATGACAACAATTTACACCCCAATTATCTCCTTCAGGCTTACTCCTCAATCCCTTGTTCAATCTTTTTGTACTAAAAATTCCCACTGAATTCAAATCTGACTTTCACGACTGTGCCTGGATGTGCTTGAGAAAGAGCTGCAGGCCCAAAGACTTCATTATTAAGAAGACCAGGAACTGTTTAACTGTCATGGACACTGTCAACAAGTGCTGATGGTAATTTAATACTGGTCAAAGAGAAAAAGATCTCAATTGACAAATCTTCACAGATTTGGGCAGGACAGTCACAAAGGTCACCTCTGTCCTTTACCTGGGAAGCCGGGCACCAGCTGTGTTCTGCTGCACTTGTTAGCAGCCACAGCTCAGACTGAGAGAGAGACCCCAGCACAGCCTAAGCTCTGACTGATGGCTGCTTCCAGGCACAGTACTTGAGCCTGGAAAGGGCAGACCACCCCTATCCTGCTCCTCCTGTCATGGCTACAGCCCTCAGCAAAAGTGGCGAGTGGTCACGGAGCACAGTACCATCATCGGTCACACCAGAAACACAGCCACAGCTCACGAGGACATGTCTGCACGACACGACACAGCACAGGGCCAAAACCTCCAGGGTATGACTGCCTTCAGGCAATGGCAATGTGAGGCAACAGCCCCAGTTTGCTAAACTCTATGTAGGGTGCCCAGGCTTACAAGTGAATCACGCAATCACAGAATTAACCAGGTTCAAGATCATCGAGTCCAACCTACCACCTAAGACCTTCTAATTAACTAACCCATGGCACTAAGTGCCTCATCCAGCCTCCTTTTAAACACCTCCGGGGATGGGGACTCCACCACCTTCCCAGGCAGCCCATTCCAATGCAAATCACTTTTGCTGCGAAGAACTTCATCCTAATGTCAGCCGGAACCTGCCCTGGTGCAGGTTGAGGCTGCGTCCTCTTGTTCTGTCCCTGGGTGCCTGGCAGAAGAGACCAACCCCACCTGGCTACGACCTCCGATCAGGTATTTGTAGACAGCAGCGAGGTCTGCCCTGAGGCTCCTCTTCTGCAGGCTGCACACGCCCAGCTCCCTCAGCCTCTCCTCACAGGGTTGTGCTCCAGGGCCCTCACCAGTCTTGGTGCCCTTCTCTGGACACTCTCCAACACCTCAACATCTTTCTTAAATTGAGAGGCCCAGAACTGGACAAAGGATTCAAGGTGTGGCCTAACCAGTGCTGAGTACAGGGGCAGAAGGACTGTCCTGGTCCTGCTGGCCACACTATTCCTGATCCAGGTCAGGATGCCCTTGGCCTTCTTGGCCACCTGGGCACACTGCAGGCTCATGTTCAGCTATCAACCAGTACCTCCAGGTCCCTCTCTGCCTGGTTGCTTTCCAGCCACTCTGTCTCCAGCCTGTAGCACCGCTTGGGGTTGCTGTGGCCAAAAGGCAGAACCCACCACTTGGACTTGTTAAAACTCATGGCACTGGACTGTGCCCATCTATCTAGCCTGTCCAGGTCCCTCTGCTGAGCCTTCCTGTCCTCTAACAGATCCACAACTGCTCACAACTTGGTGTTGTCTGCAAACTTACTGATGGTGAAGTGGAAGGCAGGCACCAAACCTGCACACAGGTGCTGATGAAAACCCCTAAGGTGATTCTGCAGCTTTAAATGACTTGCTGTTGGTATCCATAATGCCTGTATCAATCTGGAATATGGGAATTGGGTGCTTTTTAAAATCTGACCTGCTCCAAGAAATTTGCAGTTTCAGAGATCAGACCAAAACTTCAAGTCTTTCCTTGAAACCCACTAAGGGCTCAATTTCCCTGAAATCTTCCTCAAATGCATATCTCAGCAGTGAGAAACACACATCTCAGTAGTGGGAGCCAAGCACTTTTTCAGTACTTTTCCACATACTGATCTTCATCTTAAGGGCTTACCATAGAACATGGCTGAGATCATAAACAAGCAGTTTAGAAGAATGTAAATTAAATAACCACATTTTAAAGACATGCCCCTTGCAGCTAAAGAAGTTAACCCCCCCCCCCCCAAACATTCAAATAAGCAAATAACATTTCTTTTTTCTTTTTTTTTTGACATTTACAAATGAAACATCATATGAGTATTTATTGATATTTTTTTTTCTTTTAAAAATTCAAAAATACATTGTAACAGAACAGAATGTATGAGCTCTTCAATGAAAGACAGCAGGATGGTTATCATCCAGACCAGAATACAAATACATGCTAACAATTTCAGATCATTTCGGGTCATTCAGGAAACACGGAACAAGCCAGCTGTTTGCAAATGCACTCCTTTGCTACTGAGTAAATATGCCTGAGAAAGTTAACCTGTGAAAAAATCAGCTTTTAAACGCTTAAACATAAAGAGCTTTCTAGGCTGACATGGTGAGGAGGTCTGTGACATGCACCTGCCAGGCCACCGAGGCGTTTTACCGCTCCACCTCAGCTCAGCTGCCCATCAGCAGCAGTTGAGACTGGCTGAAGTGAGGTGTTCAAAAGCCTGCCAAGGGAATGGAAACCCACCAGGGACATACACAGAACCTGGGTCTTAATGAGCAAGCTGCTCTGCCAGACCCCTTGGGTTTTGGTTAGGGCCAAGTAAAAAGTTATAGTCTGGCTTATGAATTACATGGATTATAATTTTTGGCTGAAGGTAAGATCGCTTCAAAACAATTTCTGTATGAGCATCTAGAATCAAAGCATGAAAAAAAAAAATTACCCCAGGACAAACATAACTGATCATTTTACAGTAACCACATACTGTAGGCAAGTAGGAATCCCAACAGGAACATAAAGTGTGCATTGGTTCAATGAAAATAAAGTGTTACTAGTAGACAGAAGCAATCTGACAAGATGTGAAAGCAAGCAGTGAACACTTCACAGATTGAATTTCTTTTTGTCAGAATTCATCTGCTCCTACTGCGGGCAGGTAACAAATGGAACTCAGGAAAACTGAGTTCCTAGTAGCAGCTTATCCCTACTATGGTGAGACTCAGGCTTTTAGTTTTTCTTGCACTAAGAGACATTCAAACTAACGAATCAAATTTGACATTTTAAAACTGAAGACCAAAAGAAAGATGAATGTACATTTCAGACAGGAACAGCATCAGGTCAAATCCACAACAGGTGATAGCTGATGCAATGCGACTGGCCTGCTCATGCCAAGACAACATCCCACGCTATTTCTCAAATTCCAGCAGCCTTTTTAAAATCACTTCCAACAACTGCATACTTTTAAAATTACATGGGCTTTGATGAGAAAAATCATTATCAGGCATGCAAAAACACTAACAGAAACCTCCCGTTTCCAGAATTTGGTTACATGATCAAATGACATAAGCTAGAACAGACAAAATTGACTTTTCAAATTAAATAAACTCACAACTCTGAAAAGGAAAAAAAAAAAAAGAAACAAAAAAAACAAACAATCAAAAAACCTGTGACAGAAGAGTATTTCTACATAGCTGGTCCTATCCCCTGATGGTGCAACACAATCCAATGAGCTACTGCCCATACAGGTGTGTAAATTTACATGTGATGGTGATGGGGAAGAAGCTTCCTTTTCCCACCTTCCAGACTGCAAAAGGACTGGATGTAGTACAGAGGCTGCCTCTGCCCCACGAAACGCAAGGTGTTGGCCATTGCTGGGTACAGGTTAACAGTGCTGAAGGATCCATGCACTGACCCAGCACAGTTCAACTTACATTCTCTATATTGACTGGGATGTCAAAAACATTCTGCATTGCTCTGACACCAGGTCTGCTCCTAGGCTGCACCTTCTGAGCCCAAAATGTTGTTCTACAAGTTATGGCTAAGGACTGCAGGGTCAAGGCTTTAACAACCTGGGCCAGAAGATGGTTAAGGTGTTGCATCAGTACCTTCTGGATCAGAGTCAAAGAGAGAAAGCATTGCCAGAGCAGCACGTAAAGCTTGTGATGCCAAGAGGTAAAGACTCTCAAAGAAATGCAGTAAAAAGCATAATTTAAGCCTGAAATTATTTAAGGACAATAAACAAAGGAGACAAAGATGGGCTGCAGTAAGTGAATGAAAGGAACAAAAAAGAGGAGGAGGGATATGTATATTGGTGCAGGGTTGTATCTCCTGGACCCAGAAACTGCCTTAGACACCAGCTAATTTTACAAGATAAGTTACATGCATGCCCACATTCAAGAAGGCAAGAGTGACACCTTGATGGCAATGCTATGATTCTGGCTGAAGAGCTTCATTTTCCCCCTCCCATACCTGAAAGCCTTGAATCCTTGCCAAATACTCCAGCTGTTTTGAAGGTTGCACTGCAGAACAAGGGGCAGCAGGAGATATTCCTTTTAGACCTATGGCTTCAGCAGTTGGGGACGTTCCATTCATGAGAAGTTCCCTGGCAATGGTGGCTGTGCTGTTTGTTGTAGGAGACATGCTGAAGAAAGAGCTGGAAGTCTGGCTCATTTCTTTGGGTGACAAATAGCTTACGGTGGTACCAGGGGCTGATTTGTTGCGGCTTGCTTCCATCTCTTGATAAACATCAGGAGAGAGATGGAGTATTCCCTTTGGTGCTAAAAAGAAGAACAGAGATCAGTCTCATTACTCTGGAAAGGGTTGGAGATGCAGACACTTTTCATTAACATGTTTTGCTGTGGAAAACAAGGTGTTTAGAAGCAGCATCTTTTTCCCATGAGAGCTGTAAATGATTTATTTAAAACCAAAGCAACAATGAGGTGTCCCTCAGGGGTCAGTGCTGGCACCAGTGCTGTTTAACAT
>VWYK01082977.1:0-33418 GCA_013399775.1 Semnornis frantzii | reverse complement strand
CCATAGCAGCACCGTGCTGGAATTTCTTGCAGAGAAATACCTGTGCCAGCCCTCCCGAGCTCTGTACATTGTTAAGGCAAACAAAAGATGCTTAAATCCAGTACCTTTATACTTGGTCACCACAGCTGAGTTGACACTCAGAGGTTCTTGGAAGGTGACAGTGAGTGATGTACTGCTTGTTACCATGAGACAGACGTTGGTTGGCGCCTCGGGGGCTCCTGGGAGAGAAGAGAAAACATCAGCTCTTCAGCACAACAAATCCTATTCAAACAACGTTGGAGTCTTCAAAGAACCCCACTGAAAATCACCCTGCAATTGTGAGCTTTGGGTTGTAGGTGTTTGTGTTCTCTGCCTTTTGAGCATTTTAATTAGTGCCCCTGCTAACAATATCCTGCAGACACCATTTGTTTCTATCGTGGGTTTTGTTGGTTTGTTTGTTGGGTTTTGGGTTTTTTTTTGGCTCCTTTGGGTTAAAAATATCTTCCTGCATATATGTAACCCAATAAACCAGATTCATGCTAATTATGTCAATGAAAAGCCCCTATAAATCTCTTGGGGTGGGTAGGAGGAGAGAAAGAAAGGACAAAACCACAAAGAGCTAATTAAACCTTTATGGTTTTGCTAACAAACTCAAATTTATCGAATGAGAGAAAAGATTTAGCTGATTGGGATGCAGAAATTGCTAATTCCACAAATCTTCCTTCCAGGGCAGCAGCCCAAACTACACTTGGGATTTGAAATCCTGCATTTTGGGGGGTTGGGGTTTTTTTGTTTGGTTTTGGGTTTTTTTGGGGGGGTGGGAAGGAGGGTTTAGAAAAAAAACATCTGAATTCAGAGGGTATCAATCAGCCTCGATTCAGAAATCAGGCCCCAAAGGCCCTGACTTACTGCTGGGGTGGATTTCAGAAGTCATTCCATTAACTGACACTCCTGCTGCATTTCCTGTACTTAGTATCTACTACAAGGAGCACTGCAGCTGCCTGGAAGAAGTAATCTCAGAATGCAACACATCTGGGGAAATGATTTGTAAGCACATTTAGATAGGGGTGGTTGTAGAAATGCTAATGCCAATGAGATCCAGTCTCTTTGTCGGGGATGCAGCTGAAGGATCCACACCATTCAGCCCTGTTTGCTCTCTCCCACGGGCCCACATTCACATTTATTTTGGGTACAGCTGTTTGAAGTGACCCGATCTGAAGCTGCCCTACGAAGCCTTCTCTGTGGATGCCACAATTAAACCTCCACAAGTTAGATGTAAAATGAAATTCCATTGTTTGATCAAATATTTAGAACAACTCCGTCCTGCCAAGTGAATACATTAAAAATGGATCAAATTACAGCAGAACAAAGGCCAATGGCTCCAACCCTCTTCCTTCCTACTCAGATATGCTTTGCTAACCATCCTGTTTTAAACTCTGAGCACACTAAGTGAGCTCCAGGAGTGAATGTGAACAGAAATAGGTAGGATGGTTAGATCCTGGTGGAGGTCTCCCACAGGACGGTTAGATCCTGGTGGAGGTCTCACACAGGACGGTTAGATCCTGGTGGAGGTCTCACACAGGACGGTTAGATCCTGGTGGAGGTCTCACACAGGACGGTTAGATCCTGGTGGAGGTCTCACACAGGACGGTTAGATCCTGGTGGAGGTCTCACACAGGACGGTTAGATCCTGGTGGAGGTCTCACACAGGACGGTTAGATCCTGGTGGAGGTCTCACACAGGACGGTTAGATCCTGGTGGAGGTCTCACACAGGACGGTTAGATCCTGGTGGAGGTCTCACACAGGACGGTTAGATCCTGGTGGAGGTCTCACACAGGACGGTTAGATCCTGGTGGAGGTCTCACACAGGACGGTTAGATCCTGGTGGAGGTCTCACACAGGACGGTTAGATCCTGGTGGAGGTCTCACACAGGACGGTTAGATCCTGGTGGAGGTCTCACACAGGACGGTTAGATCCTGGTGGAGGTCTCACACAGGACGGTTAGATCCTGGTGGAGGTCTCACACAGGACGGTTAGATCCTGGTGGAGGTCTCACACAGGACGGTTAGATCCTGGTGGAGGTCTCACACAGGACGGTTAGATCCTGGTGGAGGTCTCACACAGGACGGTTAGATCCTGGTGGAGGTCTCACACAGGACGGTTAGATCCTGGTGGAGGTCTCACACAGGACGGTTAGATCCTGGTGGAGGTCTCACACAGGACGGTTAGATCCTGGTGGAGGTCTCACACAGGATGGTTAGATACTGGTGGAGGTCTCACGCAGGATGGTTAGATCCTGGTGGAGGTCTCATCACCCTTATGCAGCCCACTCCTGCTGGAGCTGCCTGCTTGCTGCTCTTGGATATTTGGGTCCTGTATTGTTCCTTTTCCTTCTTATTTTTGCAAGACCATTTAGTTCTACTCCTCACCTCCCCCACCCCACCAGGGCTTCAGAGCAGTGCTGTGAGGATGGCTTAGCCAGAGCAGCTTTGCCCAGCGGAGTGCTCTGTGTGGGAGCTGGCACTGTGCAGCTTCTCCTACTTACTGGCGTGCTCGTAGCCTGCCTGCATGCGCCTGTACAGCCTGCACCTCCACTCCCAGGCCTTCAGCTGCTTCTCCTTCTCAGTGTGGTCTGTCCCAGGGTCTTCATTCATCACCTGTGCAGACAGCTCCCGGACTCGCTGCTCGGCTTCCTGCACCAGCGTGCTCAGGTGTGCTGACCTGCTCTCCATGCTCACAACTGCAGAGGAGAGGGGAAAGCAGGCAGTTGGTTGGTGCACAGGTGACAAAGTGCCAGCATAACACATGTAGAAGCCCTTCAGCACCCTCCCTTCCTGCAGTTCTCTTGCCACCAGGTGGATTAGAGCACCTGGTCGCTTCACGAATAAGCAGAGCACATTTTGTCTTCCAGTGTTTCTCACATACTGAAAGACGTCTTCATTGGATTGAAATTGCAAATATGTTTTAAGAAAGCTGCGAAGATACTTCCAGTAGCTGAAGGAGGCCTACAAGGAAGCTGGGAAGGGACTTCTGACAAGGGGTCATCATGATAGGATGAGGGGCACGGCAGTGAAGCTTGAGGAGGGTGGCTATAGAATCCATATTAGGAGGAAATTCTTTACAGTGAGGGTGGTGAGGCCCTGGAACAGGCTGCCCAGGGAGGTCATGGTTTAGCATCAGCCTTGGTGGGGTTAGAGAATTGTTGGACTGGATAATCTTAAAGGTCTTTTCCAACTGCAAGGTTTCTGTGACTGTCATGAATGTCCCCCCCCTGGAGGCTGGATGAGAACCTGAGCAGCCAAGTCTAGCTGAGAGGTGTCCCTGCCTGTGGCAGGGAGGTTAGAGTAGATGATCTCCAAGGTCCCTTCCGACCTGAGCTGTTCTATGAATCTTTGAATATTAACCCCAAACTAAAAGGAGAAAGCATTTGCTTTCTGTCCAACATCTTATTCCCAGACTTGAACAGTAGGATTATGGAACAAATCAGACAGGGAAGGACCTTCTCTGGTCCAACCTTTGTGTTCCAAGCAGGGTCAGCTATGAGGTCAGACCAAGCTGCTGAGGGCATTACCTGGTCTAGTCTTGAAAGCATCCCAGGATGGAGGCTTTTCAACAGCTCTGAGTGACCTGCTCCACTGCTTCTCTGTCCTTGTTGTGAGGAAAGTTTGTTTAGCCAGCCTGAACCTCTCCTTCGCAGTTCTGCCCTCTCTCTCTCACAACAATGTCACACCTGGAGGCCAGCAGAGCCTCAGAATAAGGCTGTGCACTGATGTGAGAAGTGCCACAGGAGGAGAGCAAAGAATTTCTCAGTGCCTCTGACATCCAAAAGGTTGGGCTTGAGGAAGGTTTGTCTCAGCCTTTGCTCTCAGAAGCTGGCTTGAAGCCACACTTGTTGGAGTTTGATCATTCTTCATATGAACATCAGAGGCATATGGCCAAGCCTGCTGGAGTCTGCTGGTATCTTCAGAACTGCCTCTTTACTGGGAGGCCAGAGGTGATCTGGTTTCCTGGACCTATGCCTACAATAAACTTGCAACACATCTGATAGCACAACAGGGCTGAGGAAGAGGATTTTATGTGCCAGAACCTCAGGTGATTGAGAGCTGGCATCAGTTCAAGTTCTCACTAAGGATCTGGCTCTGTCTGTTTAATCGAGATTCTGATCTTGGGAATGTGTCCTGTTGGCCACTGGAAACTTTCATCTTCTTTTTATTTGGGGTCAGATGAACAAGCCAAGCCAAACCATGAGTATATGATGAATCAAAGGAACTGAGAAGATGACACAGTGGACTTTGCCTGCTCCCCAACTAAATGAATATTTTTAATGCCATAACTTTCTGCTCTTACTTTGTGTTTAAGAGATGCTGGGCTCCTGTTGAGATTCAGACAGTCTGAGCCCATATGGAAATGAAGATTGTCATTTCACTTTCTATTACTTTAATTGCTGCTGTTCCTGTTCTAGGCAGAGATCCAGGTGATGCAGATGGAGGCTGCCTGTCCTCCAGATCCTCTGTCCTACAGCCTTAGCTTAGGGGCTAGAATGAGATTTCACCTGGATCACTACGGCTAACAGAGTGGAGGAGCAAGAGTTTGCCCTGCAGGAAGCTTTCTGTGTGCAGCTGGAATGGGGAATTTCTGTGTCTTGCAGCTTCCCAGGTTTCTGCATCTGTCCCATCAGATGAAGAGATGCCTGTGTCCTGTCCCCAGACTGGGATGAGTGAGAATTTCCCCTTGGAGGCCTTTCCCACTCAGCCTGGGAAATTTGTGCTGCCCACCACAGAGAAATGAAAATGCTGCTGCTGGGTGCTGGGCCCTGTTGTTGCAGCCCCGAGATCACACAGACAGAAGGGATTTCACTCCAGCAGGGTTGATTAAGTACAGGAATCAAAGCAGAAAGGCTGGAGAAATAGAAAGTGACTGCTCTCAATTCCAGAAGGATGAAGCCACACAGAAAGCTACTGCAGACCTTTGTTTGGAGTGCTGAAAATATCTTCTTGCGTTTTGCTCTCCAGCAACAACTGTAAACCCTTAAGATAAAAAAAAAAAAAACCTAAAACCACAAAGCAACAAACCCAACCCATGGTTTGCTTTTTCTCCAGGAGGTTTCATCCATTATTTCAAGCAGAAAGAGCTGAAACTCAAGATAAGTGAAGTGGCAATTGGGTGGGTGTGTTTTGAAATGGAAATGAGGTGGTTAGATATTCATATTCTCTGTGTTCATAGGCATGTTTGCATTAATTACAGGAAATGAATACTAATTTATGATTGCCCCTGCTCCACATCAGACTGCATTTATTTACAGATGAGGTCAATGTAAAATTAGTTTAGATTTTTTTTTTTCCTTATTTTTTTTTTTTTACTGCTCTTTAGAACACTCCAGACTGTGTTTTCCTCCTAGGTTTGTCATGGTTAATGAATGTTGCTTCAGCAGTCAATCATGGACTTTAAATGCTGTCACTTTTTCTGGTTTTTTTTTAAAGCCTCAGTCATGAACCATGACAGAAAAATAAACAAATAAATATCAAACTGAAAAAAAAAACCCAAAAATTAAAAAAAAAATCAAACTTAGAAAACAAAAAATAAAAACCCAACCAAACCAACAACAAAAAACTGACTACAAAAAACTGCCTTCAAAAAACCCACAAACAAAAAACCAAACAAACAAACAAATAAAAAAAAAAACAACCCAACCCCAACCTCTTTTCACTGAGCAGCTCCACTATGCAAAAATAAAATAAAATAAAAAATCTCCAGGGAAGGTTAAAGGAGGCCAGAATAAATGATAATATAAGTGCTGTGGACATAGAAAAGCAATAAAGGTGTACCAACACTGAGGGGCTGGCAGGAAAAACAACAAGCCCAAGCACAGAGGCACATGCACACACACTTTCCACTGAAAGAACTGGCAGAGGTAGTAGCCTCAAGGTGCAATTTCCTGGAGCAGGGAGATTGACATGGCAGCACTAAATGTTGTTAATTTAACTAACTTCAAATTAATGGCAGAGTCTGCAGCGGCAGAGCCCCTCAAACACAGTCTCATTATAGCCTTGCTGGGAATGCCCTAAATATAGGCATTGACAGCTTAAAACAGATTGGCACACATCAGGGTATTTTTAGACAGCACTAAGGCGTCAGGGCTTGGTGTCATGGTAGAAGGTTGATTAATTGGGTTGGTAAAGCCACCCTCCAGCCCACAAATTGTGCATTAAAATGCTCCTGGAGGAGTACAAAGGAGGTTTATAGCTACAATGTGGAGTTCTAAGCAGTGTTGGTGTTCCAACCTCTACAGCTACCTGAAGGGAGGTTGTAGCCAGGTGGGGTTGGGCTGCCAGCTACCCAGGGACAGAACAAGAGGACACAGCCTCAAGCTGTGCCAGGGCAGGTTCAGGCCGGACGTTAGGAAGAAGTTCTACACAGCAAGAGAGATTGGCACTGGGATGGGCGGCCTGGGGAGGTGGTAGAGTGCCCATCCTTGGGGGGGTTTAAGAGGAGGCTGCATGAGGCACTTTGAGCCAGGGGTTAAGAGGAGGCTGCATGAGGCACTTAGTGCCAGGGGTTAAGAGGAGGCTGCATGAGGCACTTAGTGCCAAGGTTTAAGAGGAGGCTGCATGAGGTACTTAGTGCCAGGGCTTAAGAGGAGGCTGCAGGAGGCACTTTGAGCCATGGGTTAGTTAATGAGAAGGGTTGGGTGATAGGTTGGACTCAATGATCTCAGAGGTCTTTTCCAACCTGGTTAGTTCTGTGACCAAGCAGGAAGGTTTGGTTTGCCTGTCGATGCTCCCTGGTTCTGCAGAGCTCTGTGATTCAATTTGGGTGGGATTTGGACTGTTTGGAGGCCAAGAGTGAGGAGTCTGAAATCTATCACTCCCATTAGCTGGACCAGAAACTGTTCCCAAAGGCAGCATAGCCAAAATCAAAAGGATAATTGAAAGAGCCCAGAGTCCAGGTAACCTCTTGTCCTTACATATTTTATGACCAGCTCCATATTTCACACTGTAACCTTTGAAGCT
The DNA here is from genome assembly GCA_013399775.1 of Semnornis frantzii. Taxonomy (NCBI): domain Eukaryota; kingdom Metazoa; phylum Chordata; class Aves; order Piciformes; family Ramphastidae; genus Semnornis; species Semnornis frantzii. The sequence continues at coordinate 26,427 of VWYK01082977.1, read as the reverse complement.
CTCTCTCAATTCCAATTTCCATATTTTAAAAGTTGTTTTTTTCCCCTCTCAGTATTGATGTTAACTCAGCTGCCCAACTGGTATTCACATTAGCTCAGCCTGCTTCATCAAGTGGTGTATCTGATATAGGCAACAAACAGATCCAGTGAGCACCCAACAGGCTGCAAGCATCCTCCTGCACCATGGCACTACTGGGGCAGGATCACAGAGTCACAGCCACATGCAGCCTGGCACAGCCCCTCAGGAGCACCAAGCCCAACCCAGAACCCTGCTCTACAAGATCCACCTTAAACCACAGCCCCAAGCACCACATCCAAACCACCCTGAAACACAGCCAGGCTTGGGGACTGCACCACCTCCCTGGGCAGCTCAGTCCAGTCCCTGACCACTCTCTCCAGGAAAAACTTCTTCCTAATGTCCAATCTAAACCTCCCCAGCCTCAGCTTGAGGCCATTCCCCCTTGCTCTGTCTCCAAGTCCCTGTGAGCAGAGCCCAGCAGCAGCCTCTCTACAATGTCCCTTCAGGTAGCTGCAGACAGCAATGAGCTCTGCCCTCAGCCTCCTCTTCCTCACACTAACCATCCCCAGCTCCCTCAGTTGCTCCTTGTCAGATTTATTCTCCAGGCCCTTCCCCAGCTTCATTGCCCTCCTCTGGACCTGCTCCAGCACCTCCACAGTTCTCCTGTATTGTGGTGCCCAAAACTGAACACAACACTCAAGCTGTGGCCTCACCAGAGCAGAGTCCAAGGGCACAATCTCCTTCCTGCTCCTGCTGCCCACAGCATTTTGAATCCAAGCCAGGATGCCATTGGCCTGCTTGGCTGCCTGGGCACACTCATCTTCATGATCAAACCAGTCAAGTTTTGTGAGTAATGGAATTAATTTCCCAAACCAGCAGCAAACTTAACCTCCCACAGGCAATCACCTGAGAATTCAATGTGAGTTCTTTACTTACAGTGTGGACTTTCCTTGGCCCCAACGTGCAGAAGTGTCCTGGCAATGGGGACATTGTTGGTCAGAATGGCAATATCCAGAGGGGTCAGTCCCTCACTGTTGGGTGTGTTCAGGTCCAGTTCCTCCAGGGTGTATTGATAAAGAAGAATCTGAACAGCATCCAGATCTTGCTGTTCTACAGCCTCAAACATAGCTTCATTGCACTGGAAATTCTGAGTACCAACACAAACAGAAAGTCAGCAGAACATTTCAAGTATCCGTGCTTAAGAAACACACAGAACAGTTGTGTTTTGTGAGAGTGCTGTGACATGCTGTGACATGCATCCTGTGACATGCATCCTGTGATCCTGTAGCCCCAGCTTGGGCTTGCTGAAAAATATGGGAATTGCTTGCAGCAAAACTGAGCTTGGTCTGCTTCTGGACTTCTGTGCCTGAGCTTGTTTCAGGTCTTCAAGTGAGATTCAAACCTGTACGAAGCCAGCCCATACTTACTGAGCCATCTGTGCTGTAACCAAGCTCTGTGAGCAGTGGTGCATGTTTTCAGTGTGAAGCTGGGTGAAAGACTGAGGGGGTTTTGGCAAAGTCTTGGACTACTCAGTTTTTCAGATTAAAAATTCAAACAAGAAAATCTTACAAACTCAGATGGATCAAAATCCAAAGCAAACAAACTGTCCTGGAGGGAAAAAACAACCCTTCAGGGCTCCAGGGTGTTCATGCAAACAGCTCAATAATTTCTAGGTGCTCACAGGTTTGCATTTGACTTGGAAATGTATAGTCACAGGATCACAGGATGGTAGGGGTGGGAAGGGACCTCACTGAGTTCAATTCCCCTGCCAGAGCAGGCCCACCTAAAGCAGGTCATAGACTCAGACAGGTTGGAAGAGAGCTCCAAGCTCCCCCAGCCCAACCTAGCACCCAGTCCATGCCGATCAACCAGACCATGGCACTAAGTGCCCCAGCCAGGCTTGGCTTCAACACCTCCAGGGATGGGCACTCCACCACCTCCCTAGGCAGCCCATCCCAATGCCAATCTCTCTCTCTGGCAACAACTTCCTACCAACATCCAGCCTGAACCTGCCCTGGCACAGCTTGAGGCTGTGTCCTCTTGTTCTGTCCCTGGGTGCCTGGCAGCAGAGCCCAACCCCAGCTGGCTACAACCTCCCTTCAGGGAGCTGCAGAGAGCAATGAGCTCTGCCCTGAGCCTCCTCTTCTGCAGGCTGCACACCCCCAGCTCCCTCAGCCTCTCCTCACAGGGCTGTGCTCCAGGCCCCTCCCCAGCCTTGCTGCCCTTCTCTGGGCACACAGGAACACATCCAGGTGGGCTTTGAAAGTCTCCAGAGATGGAGACTTCACAGCCTCTCTGCACAGCCTGCTCCAGGGCTCTGCCACCCTCAAAGTATAAGTTCCTTCTCATGTTTTGATGGAAGAGCCACTGGCCACCTACTTAATAGATAAATTAGATAAAGAATATTAAAGAATAGTTCATTAATTAAGTAGAAATGAGTTGAAAAAGCCCAGACTGGCCTGAAAGTGCTGTGCCTGCAGAGAGCAGAAGCAGCCAAACCTCAGCACACAAAGGGCACTGAGTCTCAAGCAGGGAGAAGCACTGAACCTGTTCCTCACCAGTGTCAAGCGGATAACAGAGTGCTGCAACAGGCAGAGAGATCTGTTGTTCCTTAACTGAGCAGAGGAGAAGCAGGTGCAGGAGAGCAGCACTGCCTGCAGGTTGCTGTTATGAGAACATCCTTCTGGAGCTGTCAGCAATGCCATGGTACTTGGCAAGCTTCTTGAAATTCTCTCCCAGTGTCCCACTGCCATCATTACCCAACAGGTTTTTTGATTCTTAAGAATGAATTAGGAGAAGCAAGAGGCTCAGCTAAGCAAGGAGGGCTCAGCATGGCACCCCATAAAGGAACTGAGATCTGCATAGACATATGGTGCCAATGGGCATGCTAAAGAGCTGTGTACAGGAGACAGAAAGAGACCCAGATAAGGGATGGGAGCTCCCTTCCTGTGTCCTGCAACCCACGTGGAGGAAACTCTTATTTAATGATGTGTGATGTGTACTTTCTGATGTGGGATACACTGGGTGGGATGGGGCCTTAAGCAGCCTGGTCTAGTGGAGGGCATCCCTGCTCACGCAAGGGGCGTTGCAACCAGGTGATCTTTGTAGTCCCTTCCAATCCAAACCATTCTGTGAAATAAATACTGAATTGGAAGCATCTTCTACTGCAGTTGGACATGAACACTTCAGCCACATCAAAACTTCATCTCACTCTTTCAGCTGAATATAGTTTTAGGTCATCAATGAGCTCTCCCTGGAGGTGTTCAAGGCCAGGCTGGATGAGGTTTTGGGCAACTTGATCTAGTGGGAGGTGTCCCTGCTCATGCAAGGGGGGTTGGAGCTGGATGATCTTCAAAGTCCCTTCCAACCTAAACCATTCTATGAATCTATATCCCTGCCCAAGTTTTTCTTTCAGCCAAACACCACTTTCTGCAGGAGCACTGATCTGCTGGAACCCCTTTTGTCCCTTCCTAACACACAGTCTGCAGGCTGTTCTGAGCTCTAGAGCCCACAGCCACACGGTTGGAAGAGACCTTGAAGATCATCTGCTCTAACATCCTTGCCATGGGCAGGGATGCCTGGAGCAGGTTGCCGAGAGAGGTTGTGGAGTCTCCTTCACTGGAGACTTCCCAAACCCACCTGGATGCACTCCTGTGCGACCTGCCCTGCCTGATGCTGCTCTGGCAGGGCGGTTGGACTGGATGAGCTTCTGAGGTCCCTTCCAACCCCTACATTTTGTGATTCTGTGACAAGAGCCTTCTGATTCCTGCCCCGAGCTGCACTGCCTGGGTAACTTTGTGCTCTGAAAGGACAAACTCACTGAACTCAGTGAGAAACTGAGTCACTTGCAGAAGGGATCGGGCAAAGCCGAGGGGCCGCGTCACGGTGCTGTTTCCTTGCCTCAGCCCTGCAGCCTCTAATCATTAGCTAGACAGCTGTGCTGTGTGATTAATTGCTTTAGGTGTTACTCTGATGCACAAATGTACATACTGAAAAGGACTACAGTATTGCTTTGCAGTAAGTAATAACCCTGTTCCAGTAAGTGATTCAGTGCTGGAGTGTTTAGAAATGCAATCTTCTGTAGCTTAATTAAAATGAAGTGCCCCTTTCAAGATATTTGCTCTGGGTTTGACTGAAAAAGTCCACTATGTGTTGCTGGAGTTGGAAAAAAAAACGTTCAAGTTGTTGCTGCAGAGGCTTGTTTTGATAAACATCAGCTCAAGAATAAAGCTATTTTGGGGCATTGCTATGTCTGCAGCAAGACAACAATTTACTGAATGGAAAGTGTGGCACAGCAAGAGAGAATGGAAAGAAAACTCTTCACTAGCCAAAGCTTGAAAGAAAACAAATGCCAGCAAATGTTGTTCACTTGTCTGGAGACGTGGTTTTAGTCACTGACTGAGCTCTGCAGCACAGAAACTCAGCGGCCAGAAAATGCACCAGCGAGCAACCTCACCTGGAGCATCTGCACTGCTTCACTGCTGCCTTCCTTGATACTCATTCGGGAGAAAGTGGGAAAGGCAGAAAGGGATCCAAAGCCTCCAGAGTGCAGCAGGAGGCTCCTCAGCTGCTGCTGCTGTGGACAGCCACTGGCAGTGCCCAAAAGTACCTCTGCTCAGCAGTGGCACAGGCACTGGCAGTACCCAGAGGTACCTCTGCTGGCTGTAGCTCAGCAGTGGCACAGGAGTGGTGCTGCTCCCGTGACTGTGGTGGGAACAGTGAGCACAGGGAAGTCTCCATCCCATGAAAGCAGCAGCCACAGCACGAGGGAACAGCCAGTTTGCTGGGTACCATGGCTGACTGAAGAGAGACTCCCACTGCCTGTCAGGGTGGGACTGGAAAGTGGAGAGACTGCAAGGAGCTGGCTCTGTGCAGCGCAGAGCACTCAGGCCTGGAGCAGAACATTGCTGCTCAGCCCTGGGGCTGTGCCTGTTTGCCATTTCACATTAGTTAGGTATGACAGAAGACCCCATGCTGGAAGGAATATGTAACCTGAAGTGTGTATTTAGGGAAGCCCTGGCCAGGAGATATGCTAACAGACTGGCATTCATTCAGTCCACATGTCAGCCTGCCCTGGCGTGCTCCCCAGCACAAGTTTATCCTCCTCTCTGGCACTTGCTCAGTCACACACCAGCTAATAATTGCAAAGAAGAAGGTAAGAACAGAATCTTTTCCCACAGCTCATACTTAGAGGGCCAAATTCAAATGATGCCTAGAAACTGAAAGCATCTGGAAGCCCACAGCCTCAAAAAGCACAGCTGCTGGCTACCAGGCAGAGCTGCTCTCCAGCTATCAAACCCTGTTTGAACTTCAGGCTTCTCCTTCTGTTAAACTCCTCTGGCTCTGGCAGAGCTGAGAGGAAGGAGCCACAAGCCCCTGCTTCCTTCAGGCCATAGTCTTGCTTCACAGGAGAGACACAACAGTCTCTTGAAGTTCCAGTGCCCCAGGGCTGCATTTCAGCTTAGCTCTCCCGTGGGGCATCCATGGGTCCTCTGACTTCAGGGAAGGAGTGATGCTAGGGGACATGATCATTGAATTGATGATTTTAGATCTTTGCATGGATTGCTATGGTTTGTGTCCCATCTAACAAAGACTTGTGGGTGTGAAAGGAGTCTAGAGAGTGTGGATTTTTCTGACAAAAGAACACTGTTATTTTCTGTCCCAGCTCAGCTTAGTGCTGCACTCTGCTAAGCATCTGCTTGAGTGTAGCAGAATGATGGTTCCAAGAAGTGCCTCCTGCTGCATTCACACACACTGTCATTAAATCTTTGCTCTTCAGAAGTGGAGAGCAGTTTTTGTCCCCTCAGAATAATTCAGGGAAGTTGAAGGGTGTCTGCTCTTCCTACTTAGAGAAATGGGGATGTTGTTTTGCTTTGGCAGTATCAACAGCAGGTTCATCTTTCTCCAGCAAATACAAAAGATGCTGCTGTGCACTGCACTTATGCTGAGCTGTTCTTCCAGGGGCACAGTCTGTCCTTCACAACGCATGTCCTGGAGCCTGTGGAGCTTCAGCAGCACTGGCAGAAACAGGAGCACTGCTGAGTGTTGACCCCAGCAACCTGTACTGGCACCAGAATGCTCAGCTGTCCCCTGTGAAAAGGACCAGGCTGCTGATCTCCTTTTCCTATGTCTAGTGACTATCACCCCAGTCTGTGAGCAACCTGCATCCCCCTGTCACAGCACTTAAGTCCTGCTTGCTTGAAAACTGGGAGCTGCTTTTGCTGAGACACCAGAACAGGTTGCCCAGGGAGATTGCAGATGGTCCTTCCTGGGGGTGTTCAAGGCCAGGCTGGATGGGGCCAGCCTGGTCTAGTGGAAGATGTTGCTGCCCATGGCAGGGAGGATGGATGCAGATGATCCAACAGCAATCATTCTATCATTCTATGATCCCATTACAGTTATCTTCAGCTTTCTTAAATTGTTCTCTTAATTTCTTGCAGGAGAAACAGTTGTCTGTGTGAATTTAATCCACATTTTGTCACAGTAATGCCAAGTTAAGACCACACTCCTAGACCAAAGTACCATCACCTCAGCAAGGCAGCTTTTCTTTAGCCTTCCATAAGCTCAGACTTTCTGGACAACAGGACAGTCATAGAATCATTAGGATGGGAAAAGACTCATTGAGTCATAGAATAATAGAATCATAGAATGGTAAGGCTGGAAGGGATCTAAAAAATCATCCAGTTCCTCCTCCCTGCCATAGGCAGGGACGCCTCCCACTAGTACAGGTCACTCAAGGGTTCATCCAGCCTGCTCCTGAACACTGCCAGGGAGGTTGTGGAGCACAGAAGCACCCAACGTGATCAAAGATCACGTTTGGTGCTTCTGTGCTCCACAACCTCCCTGGGCAACCTGTGCCAGTGTCTTACCACCCTCACTGCAAACAACTTCCTCCTAACATCCACTTTCAGTCTCCCCTCTGCCACTTCAAACCCATTCCCCTTGTCCTGGCATTCCCAGACCTTGTCAATAGTCCCTCCCCAGCCTTCCTGTAGCACCCTTCAGATACTGGAAGGCCAGTCCAAGGTCTCCTGGGAGCCTTCTCCAGGCTGCAGAGCCCCAACTCTCTCAGCCTGTCCTCATAGCAGACCTTCTGCAGCCCTCTAAGCATCTTGGTGGCCTCCTCTGGACCTGCTCCAACACTTCCATGTCCTTCCTGTGCTGGGGGCTCCAGAACCATAACCTAACTGTTAAACAGCAAGACTGGAACGAACCACAGCACTGCCCAGGGAACAGCTGAAGCGAGAGGATGAAAAGTGTGGAGATTAACCCAAAGGGAGTGAGGAGGTTACCAGGCTGATAAAGTGGCAATTTGATAAAGGTCAGACAACTACCATGGAGGCCTTGCGGAGGCTGAGGCGGTCGGAGCGAGTTCTGAAGTAGGCTTCATCGAAGGAGGTGTGGCTGCCCTTGAGCTTCTCCGAGAGGTTGCGGTAGAGGCGCTTGGCAGCGTTGGGAGAGGAGGGCATGCTGCTCTTCTTGGTCTGCAGCAGGCTCAGGTTGTGCATCTGCTGGGTCATCTTCAGCCAGCAGCTTCTAGGAGAATAACAGCAGCTGTTGAACCAGGCCTGGCCAGGATGACGTTGCTGATCAGAGCTGTCAGACTGAAACGCGCTGAGGGAGCTGCGGTCATTCAGCCTGGGGAAGAGAAGGCTCTGGGGAGACCTCAAAGCAGCCTTCCAGAACCTGAAGGAGACTCCCTGTACTTGCCACATCCATTTAGACTGCAGGCTCTTGCAAGGACTGCTCCTCTCTCTCAGACTGCCTGGCCTCATGGAGCTCCATACTATCACAATGCTCTCTGTGCTCCATGACCACAGTCAAGTTTTCCATACCAGGAAAAACTGAATTACTCTTGAACTCCCTGGAAATGCTTTGTGTGGGAAGAGTTTTGCCTTTCTGAAGGGAAACTAAGCATCAGATTCGACCCAACTGCAAGCACAGGAAACTTATCCCCAGGGTTTTTGAAGTGAAAAGGTGGCAAAAATGCACAATTTCTTCACATTTCCTCTTTGCCTGCCAAGGGGTGCACACATTTCTGAGAGAGTGTCTCTCTCAAAGACCTCGTGGTTGTTACAGCAAATCTGGCTACACTTTCTGACTACCTTTTCCTAGAAACCAGCTTTAGATTCTTTGTACTGTGACACAAATCCTGTAACTTTCTGTCTTTGTGGTCTCAGAAAAAGCAGCCTGCAGGAGCAGACTCCAGTAGCTATTTACAACCCTAAAAGCATTCTTTACTAAACACTCACCCTGCCTCTTGGCATACATTGGGCCCTGAGATGTACCACACCACTCAGGTCTCCTAGGCTGTCTACATCTTCCTTTCTCATCCCTAAATTGTGGCGAAGCAGACATCCCCAGCACAAAGGTAGCTGATTACAACTACTCTTGCATGCTCTCCAATCTCTTGGGGGACTGAAGAGAGCAAGGCTGTGAGTGGAGAGACAGTCAACAGTTGCCACATGTGAGGGGAAGACTTCCTTACCATTGAGCTGTGTGTGCCAGCAGAAGGGAGGAATCTGTGAGCTGCACCTCTGACACCAATGTGCAAGCATGGACAGGATAAGGACCCAGCTCCCTGGGACTCAGGGAGTGACAATGCTACCAAGATTTGGGACTGCTCTTCTCTGAGCTTATGGAATGAAGGTAAAGTGAGGCTCACACAAGCAGTTCATCCCACCCTCTAGCTCTGACATGCATTTCAGGAGTGCCTCCAAGGGCTGACTGAAATCACTGTCCCCTCAAATGATGCACTTTGTTCTCTGCCCTGAGCAGCAAGCTTGCATGGGCTGGGTAGAAAGGCTGAGGGGAAACCAAGGAGCACAGGGAATGTGTTTAAGAGTGCATCAGCTGAAGCACCAAGAGTTCTTTGCCTGCTGACCATCAATACCCTGAAAGAGTGCACAGCATAAACGTGGAACAATGAAAGAGTGGCTGGAACACTGCAATGCAAATGAAGTGCACTTTCTACCAGGGTACTGAGACAGGAGAGGTGCAAAATGCTGCTGAAGATTACAGCACTGAGCACGTTTCCAAGTCACACACAAGGCATGAAATGAAAACAACAAAAGGTGAAGGTAAGCCTCATATTCTGGGAAACTTCTTGCAAGTGTGATTTTTTCAGGCTTGCAGAATGACTCCCAGGAGAGCAATGGGAAGGAGATTGGGCAGAATCAGGGGGAAAAGGGATAGGAAGAAACAAGGAAAGCAGACAGCTCAATCTGGATGCTCCTGTGCTTGCAAACTCCTTGGCTTTTATTGGATGCTGGGATTTTATTCTTACTGACAAACTATTTTGGAAGAGCAGTTTTAGGCTCCTTTAAGTCATTTGTTTGGAGGCTTTTACAACCATGTCCTCACCTCACTGAGCAAGTGAAACCCTGAAATGTGCATTGTCCTGAGTGAAGCTGAAATGCACTCAGCCTGAGGAGGTGACATTATCACAACAACAACTGGTGCAGTATATTAAAGAAAATGCTGCTTGTGGAAGCCTCTGCATGTACCTAGCACAGATCAGAATGAAATGAGGACATCTTAGTGTAGTTTGAGGCAGCCCTGTGTGACCTGACAGCGAATCAAGAACTCCAACAAGCAGCAGGTCATAAAGTCTCTCAGTAAAAGGTAGAACCAGACAGAACAATAGCAGCAGCTCCCCTCAGAACTAGTCACAATTAACAGTAGTTTGCATTTCCAAGAATTAAAAACCACACAATGAAAGTCTTCTGAAGAAACAGTTACTGGAAACAGCCACCAAAACCCTCCCTGTGTGGCTGTCCCCCTGCTATAGCAGGTATCAAACCAGGGATCCAAGCCTTCCAGCACACATTTCATGCTGCAGCTTAATCTTTGCCATCAGATTTGTTTGTGCTTCTAAGCACCAAAGTCACCATTTTATCCCCCAGTGCTTTAAAAGTTAAATCCAAATACAAACCAATATGTTAGTTACCCTTAAAAAAAGCTTTTCTTTCCCCTCTTTGTTGGTGGTTGGCAGATGCTAACCTGATGCTCGAGCCCTCCTAAAAAGCTGCTGCAGAGAGAGGAGAAAGCAGTGCCTGAAACCTTGTGTGCACGGCAGGGTGCAGACAGGTGTGCTCCTAGCACACAGCAGAGCACTTCAGCTGCCAGGGAAGCAGAGGAGCCAAGCAACCAGTCGAGGCTGGATGAGCTCTGAAATACACTTGTGAAATGATTTTATCTTAGTTCTTCAGAATGTATGCATTAGAGAGTTAAATTCGACTTACCAGCTTAAGCTGTCCAAGGCCAAACGTGACCCAAGTTGCTGGCAACTGTCCAGTGTCTTCCTTCAATGAATCACATTGGCTTTGCTGTCTCTGCTGGTTCAGCCTCTGGGTAGAGTGGGCAAACCTCTTCCTTACACTGCATGGATGAGCAGATATGAAGAAGTTGTTACCAGCAATCACTGCAGTCCAAGATCTCCGATAAGGTCTCAGAGCAACACACTATTGGGTGTCTGACAGGTAAGATGTTTGGTGCCTTAGCTCTGCCCTAGCCCCTCAGGCAGCTACAGCAGTGAGTGATGCAGAAAGCCTTTGCATGTGGAGCTGACATTTCCCTGACATCTGTGAGCTCTTAGCTTGGTGTGTCCCTTCAATCTGATCAGCAGCACGGCATGCAAGTAGGAAAAAACAATAACTGCTGCCAGAACAAACACAACTGTGATTGCAATTAATTTGCCATGAAGTGTGAGCAAAAAGACGCTGCTGCAGCCATCTTCAAGCAGTTAGGTTTATATGAACTCAATAAAAGGAGGGAAGAAGGAATCCCAGTCCTGTGCTCTGTCCATGTTGTGTGTGATGCGTTGCTTCTCCTCCTCAGGCGAGCGATCACTCCAGCTGCCTGCAATCATAGCAACAGAAGCAGTAACCACAGCCAGAGCTGTGGGACTCCTGCACCAGCATCCAAAAACTCCCAGCCTGGGCAGCTTTTGCTTAGCAAGGATTACTGAATAAGAAAAGCCATATTTGAGTGATGCCTAGCTAAAGCAGCTCCAGGAAGGGCTGCCTGAAAAGCTGATCTCCTGTTCCATGGTCACATCTAGTGACTATAACCCCAGTCTGTGAGCAACCTGCATCCCCCTGTCACAGCATCTAAGTCCTGCTTGCTTGACAACTGGGAGCTGCTTCTGCTGAGACACCAGAACAGGTTGCCCAGGGAGACTGCAGATAGCCCTTCCTGTAGGTGTTCAAGGCCAGGCTGGATGGGGCCAGCCTGGTCTAGTGGAAGATGTTGCTGTCCATGGCAGGGAGGTTGGATGTAGATGATCTGCAAGGTCCCTTCCAACAGCAACCATTCTATTATTCCATGATTCTATTACAGTTATCTTCAGGCAAGCAATCCTCCAGCTGCCTGCAATCACAGCAACAGAAGCAGCAACCACAGCCAGAGTTGTGGGACATCTGCACCAGCATCTGCAAGCTCCCAGCCTGGGCAGGTTTTGCTTAGCAAGGATTACTATGTAAGCAAAGCCATATTTGAGTGATGCCAGCTAAAGCAGCTCCAGGAATGCCTGCATGAAAAGATTCCCAAACAGTAGGCTGGGGATGTTTCAACCTTTTTATATTACAGGGTGCCACCTGTACAAAGATGTTACCAAGTCAGCACATGGAATAACCACACCCAGGCACAGAATTCCAAAGACACAGAGGTGATAAACAGTGATCCAGGGAATGGTGCTCCTGGCTGGACAGTCCACTGGGTTAAACTGCTGCAACCAGAACACTCCAGTGCTGCTCTTACACTCTGCTGAACAGACCACTACCTTCACTCAGATGTGATGTTCACCTTGGGGGAACATTGGGAACCTCCCAAAAGGTGGTGGCCAGCCTGATTTTCCCACCCTCCAAAACAAAGCTAAGGGTGCTCCAGCCAAGCAGTGCCCTGTTGCCAAAGCAGCTGAAGCTGAAAACCAGTCCTGAGCCTGGCATTCGAATGCTGTGGGTCTTGAGTTTACCCTTTAAATCCTTCTGGTTAGAGAGCAAAACATTCTGGAGAATACATACATACCTGTGCATGTAGGTGCCTGTTTAAAAGACATCACCAAAACATCAGATGCAACTACCTGCATGTTTTGCTGCAGCAGAGGATCAGAGTGCTGTGACAATTTGCTCTGCACAGCATTTCCTGCTCCCACAACACAAAAATCCCAGGCACTATGTGTGTAGGATTCCCTCTTTCATTCCACTGCTGTTCAGGAGCATCAGAAGGCTGCAGGGCAGCTGGGTGAGGTCACTGCTCCTCGCCAGCCAGAGGAAGGTTGGAAGCCTTTCTGAAAACCAGCAAATACCTCTGTAACATTGAGACCCTCTGGGGGGAAAAAAAAGCATGCTGGAAAATCTAAACTGTCTAAATTAGTTACAATTAAATAGAAGCACAAGAATTCCATTTCCAGTGCTGGAAGGGGATGACTCTTCTGAGCCAAAATCCCTGATGAAGCCTTTTTGGTCTGTATAGACCACATCTGTAGAACTCAGGTGTGAGGAAATGATCACAGAATGGGTTGGGTTGGAAGGGACCTCAAAGCTCATCCAGTTCCAAACCCCTGACAGGGGTAGGGACACCTCCCACTAGCCAAGGTTGTTCAAGGCATCATCCAACCTGGCCCAGAACACTTTCAGGATTGGAGCCTTCACAGCTTCTCTGGGTCACCTGTTCCAGTGTCTCACCACCCATGTGGGGAAGAATTTCTTCCTAATGTCTAATCCAAATCTGGCTTCTTCCAGTTTGAAGCCATTACCACTTGTCCTGTCATTCCATGTCTCTTTAAAAAGTCTCTCTCCAGCTCTCCTGTAGCCCACTTCAGACACTGGAAGGTCTTCCTGGAGCCTTCTCTTCTCCAGGCTGAACAAGCCCAGCTCCCTCAGCCTATCCTCACAGGAGAGGTGTTCCAGCCTCTGGGCATCTTTGAGACCTTCCTCCCCATCTCCAGCTGTTTTCAGGGGAAAAAGCTAAAACGAGGTTGCTGAAACTAGTCCATCCCTAAACACTCTCCAGCAGTTTCTCACCGTGGGGCAGTGCTCCCCCTGCTCTCCTTTGCCTTCTCCCTTCAGTTGGTGAAAAACAGAAGACCTTTTGCAGCTGCCCTTTCAATTTTTGTAAGGCTTCGTATATCTCTGTTAAACGTTATTTAGCAGAATAATGAGACAGGAAGATGTTTTCTTGCCCAGGCTGATTCTCTGAAAGACAATTAGTTTGTTTACATCAAGTAAACCTACTTCTAATCTTCCTGTCATTTGAATTTAAGTTCATTATTAAGCTGTTCAACAGCCAGAAGACACAAAACAACACTCAGCAAAGTCGGTAACAGATTTAACCAAATGATAAGCCCACACAATTAATTAATAAAAATGATGAATAGCTGTGTGCAAGTCAGTGTGAGAGGCACCCATGTTGAGCTCTGGACACTGAGAAGGCTCAGAGACCTACAGAAAACCACCCCCTGGGTTTGGAGTGGAGCAGAAGCACAGGACATATGTGAGCAGATCTCTCAGTCTGATCTTGAACAGAAACCTGAATGTGCTCAGCCTTTGATGATCCCATTAGAAGGCTCAGAGATGTCAGCCACGCATTAGTTCACTTGTCTGCGTTTCATACTCATTAGCTGAACAGAACATCGTGGCTGCGGCTGCTGCTCACTTAACCTGTTGTGATGGATTTTCACTGCACGTTTGCTTCACCCTCACTGCCTGCACAGCACAGCACACATCCTGAGCTGCTACCAGCACCTCCTAGGTGCAACTCAAGGTGTACATTAAGGGCTAAGTTCTGTTTAAAGCAGCCACCCAAGCTGGTTGACTGACATTCAGCAGCCCCCGTGCCCCGCTGCCAGGCTCAGCTGTCGGCAGCGGCGCAGCCGGGCATGGCGTTGGCCATTGCTGGCAAACCCTCCTCCTCCTCCTCCTCCTCCGTGCCGCAGGCCAGCAGCGCTGCTGGGCGCGGGGAGGCTGCGGAGCTGCGGGCGCTGCGCGGGGGTGGCTGCGGCTGCTCCCTTTCGGTTCGCCCATCAATAGGTGGCAGTGTCCGCTCGGCGCTGCCCTGTGCCTGCCGGGCTCCCGCCGCTGCCCTGTCCCAGGCGCGCAACCACGGAACGGAACAGGTCGGAAAAGACTCCAGGATCATCCAGCCCAACCTACCACCTAACCCTTCTCATGAACTAACCCATGGCACCGAGTGCCTCACCCAGCCTGCTTTTAAACACCTCCAGGGATGGGGACTGCCTCCCCGGGCAGCCCATCCCAATGGGCAATCACTCTTGCCGTGAAGAATGTCCAACCCTGAGCTGCAGATGGGCTCTGGGTAGCAGCCACGTCCTGGCCAACCAGCCAGCAGCCTTCCTCTCTTTGGTATCACCTCGTGTTTGAGCACCGTGCTGTGAAAACCACTCAATAGAATCACAGAATCAGTCAGGGTTGGAAGGCACCACAAGGAGCAGCCAGTTCCACCCCCCTGCCATGCCCAGGGACACCTCACACTAGATCAGGCTGGCCACAGCCTCATCCAGCCTGGCCTTAAACACCTCCAGGGATGGGGCCTCAACCCCCTCCCTGGGCAACCCCTGCCAGGCTCTCACCAGCCTCATGGTGCAGAACTTCCTCCTCACATCCAGTCTGACTCTCCCCACCTCCAGCTTTGCTCCATTCCCCTCAGGCCTGTCACTACCTGACAGCCTAAGAAGTCCCTCCCCATTATTTTTGTAGCCCCCTTCAGATACTGGAAGGCCACAAGAAGGTCACCTGGGAGCCTCCTCTTCTCCAGACTGCACAGCCCCAACTCTTTCAGCCTGTCCTCAGACTGACCAAGTGGAAACCAGGTGGGAAGTTTGGAGCAAAGAGACTCCCCCAAACATTTGGGATTTGCAAGCTATACCTGGAGCCTGCCTGCACTTCCTGCTCAGTGACAAAGCTGTCAGCGCTGTCAAGACAGAGCTGTTTTCAACTGGTCACGGTGCCCCTAGCAGAACAAAATCCCACCCAAGGTCAGATCTGACCTCCTGTACACTGCAGCAGGTCAGACACCTGGAAAGGAGGTCTCCAGCCTCCCTTCCCACTCTGCCTGGCATCTGTATGCTCTCTCATTTTGGAAATCCATGACTGGAGGGGCAAAGTGACTCTGTTCCTTGAAACAAGATATTGAGAGTGGTTGTTTTGTTTGGTTTTTCTCCATATAGTCAAAGCTATACAGTGGGAAAGGTAGAAAAGACCCTACCAAAAAAAAAAAAAAAAAACAACCAAAATCAAAAAAAAAAAAAAAAAAAACCCAACCAACCAAAAAAAACCCAAAAACCAACCCAACCAAACCCCAAACCCAAAATATCCCAAACAAGCCTATAAAAATGTATCTTTTTTTTTCCTTTCCCCCCTTTTCCCCACACTTTCTTGCAAGTTTTTCTCCATATAAGCTACTGTAGTAAATTCCAGCTCTGGTTTTGGCAATTGCTGCCTCTCTGGCTCCTTGTTTACCTATCATCTTTCACACGTTCCCCTCTGCCAATGTGTTAATTCTCTGTCCTATTCCCTGGTTTCTTGTGTTTCCTCAAGGACATTGATCTGAGTCTTACTGTTTCCCCAGTTCCTTTAGCCAGTGTTCTTGATCCAGATCCATAGCAAATAACCTATTATCCACAGGCACACAGAAGTATTCAGTACATCCATTAAAAAAAAGGACAAATATTTCCCAGTTCATCAGTCACAGACATGATCAAACTCAAGAAATTCTGAAATTGAGAGTGAAGAAAAAAAAAATAAAAATTGTGCTTGGCCTAAGTTTAGCAAATTTCCCAATGAAATAATTTCCCCAAGTGGTTTGAAATATTTGAGACACCCGTGATGTAAGTGACTGAGAGCAACCCAGCTTGGCAGCCCCAGCTCCTCGGGCTGCCTGCCTCAGCTCCAACCTCCAGCCCCTCTCAGCACACCCAGGGCTGGAGCTGGCAGATCCACCAGTGCCTGGGGCTTGCGGGTTCTCACTTCCCCAGGAAGGGCTGTGGAGAGCAGGAGCTCTTCCATCTTTGTGGCAGTGGTACCTTGGAGCACTGAGGCTTGCAGGCTCTCACTTCTCCAGGAAGGGCTGTGGAGAGCAGGAGCTCTTCCATCTTTGTGGCAGTGGTACCTTGGAGCACTGGGCCCTGGCTGCTTGCATTTCAGAGCACCATTTGGGATGTACTAGCAGGAAACCAGAGCTGTTTGGTCAGAATTCTTGCAGGATGGCATGCTTTCTGTACACCTTGGTTTTGACAAAGTGGCTTCCTGCCCCCCAGCTAGGTCTTTTTAATTGGAAAATTCCTGAGAATAATAATCCCTGGCTGCAGTGGAGCAGAATCAGGCCTGGAGTGTCTGACCCACAGAACATCATTTGGAGTATAAGCAAAAGTAAACAGAAATACTTTAGTAGAAGAAGTTTAAATGGGTTCAAAGATGGGTTTGAAGTGGCAGAGGGGAGATTGAAACTGGATGTTAGGAGGAAGTTGTTTCAGTGAGGGTGGTGAGACACTGGCACAGGTTGCCCAGGGAGGTTGTGGAGCACAGAATCACCCAACATGATTAAAGATCCCATTCTGTGCTCCACAACCTCCCTGGAGGTGTTCAGGACCAGGCTGGATGAGACCTTGAGCAACCTGTTCTAGTGAGAGGTGTCCCTGCCTATGGCAGGGTGTTGGAACTGGCTGATCTTTGAGGTCCCTTCCAACCATTCTATGATTCTGTAAGCTGATCAGGTCTCCTTCAAGCCATTGCTGCTTGAAGCAAGGAATCAAAGAGCAGCTGCTGTTGCCCAAAGTGATCCACACACCCCAAGAGGTGCTCAGCACCTGGATGGAAATGCTGCCCTACTGCAGGAGCTATGCAGAGGAGAATGCTTTTGGCTAAGGGTTCCTGCAGTTGTGCTCCTGAGGAGTAAAAACCTTGGACTTGTGCAACCATCCAGCTCCAGACAGCTTAGGGAAGTACCTGCAGGCTGTTCGACAGATCTGAAGATGTTGCTGCTCCTCAGGAGTGAATTACCCAGCTGAGTATCACAGGAATAAAAGGAGCTGGCAGCAACAAGGAGGTGACTGTGCTGTGCTGTCAGCCTCCTGTCAATTCTGCTCTCCAGACAGACACTCCATACAGAGATCATTTGTGTCATTGTTTGGCCAGGACTGCTCCCAGCTGCACTGCACTGAATCCAAGTTACAGCAGAACATTTCACAAACAGCAATTAGCAAGCTTTTCATAGCTGGCAATTTCTAGATTAGGAAGGAATAAAGGAAAGGAAAAAAAAAATAAAGAAAAAAGATTCACCAAAACTGAGAGTGGAACAGAGCTGGAGAGAGGCAGACATCACCATGCTAGAGAAGCATCTTACTCATTTGAGAGCTATAGCTAGGAAGTGATGCTGCCTGCAGAAAGCACAGCAGTTGTTGGGGTGGTCACATGGGCACTGAAAAGACCAAAGGGAAAGTCCCTAGCAAGGGGTCCCTGCAGCTGGGATGTGACCTCAGCAATCAGCATTGCACTTATTAGCTCCAGGCCTGTTTCTGAAGGTGAATCTCCCTTTTCTTCAAAACTTGATGCATGAGAGCATCATCAACAGCACCTGCAGCTACAAGAGGAGAGGCTTAGGGAGCTGGGGGTGTGCAGCCTGCAGAAGAGGAGGCTCAGGGCAGAGCTCATTGCTCTCTGCAGCTCCCTGAAGGGAGGTTGTAGCCAGCCGGGGTTGGGCTCTGCTGCCAGGCACCCAGGGACGGAAAGAGGGGAGACAGCCTCAAGCTGTGCCAGGGCAGGTTCAGGCTGGGTGTTAGGAAGAAGTTGTTGGCAGAGAGAGTGATTGGCATTGGGATGGGCTGCCCAGGGAGGTGGTGGAGTGCCCATCCCTGGAGGTGTTGAAGCAAAGCCTGGATGGGGCACTTAGTGCCATGGTCTGGGTGATTGGCATGGACTGGGTGCTAGGTTGGGCTGGGGGAGCTTGGAGCTCTCTTCTAACCTGATTCTATGATTCTAAGAAAGCTGGGGAGGGACTTTAGACAAAGGCTTGTAGTGATAGGATGAGGGGCAACAGCTTCGAGCTGGAAGAGGGAAGATTGAGAGTGGAGATGAGGAAGAAATTCTTGACAGTGGGGTTGGGGAGACAGTGGCACAGGTTGCCCAGGGAGGTTGTGGAGCACAGAATCACCCAGTGTGATCACGTTGGGTGATTCTGTGCTCCACAGCCTCCCTGGAGGTGTTCAGGACCAGGCTGGATGAGCCCTTGAGCACCCTGGGCTGGTGGGAGATGTCCCTGCCCATGACAGGGGCTTGGATCTGGATGATCATTGAAGTCCCTTCCAACCCAGCCCATTCCATGATCTGTTACAAAGCACTGGACAGGAGTCATTCTTCACAGTGAGCAAAGACACAGCTTGGGGAAGAGCAGAAGAGCTTCCTGCTGTTCTGTGCACCCCAGCAGTGGTCACTTCACTGAACAGCTCTTCCTCAGAGAGCAGCTTGCCTGCCCTGCTAAAAGCAGAACTCTGCTTAAGGGCAATATTTCTCCCTGACAAATAGCTCAGGGATTAAAATCACCCAGTTACAAACCTAAGAATAAAGTTGTGCTTCAAAAAAAACCAACAACTTTTGCTACTGAGGAGTAGGGGGAGGGAGGGGATGACTGTTTTCAAAGGCTAACAGTTACCTGGGGAGAAGAATTTTCCCAGATGCTGATGGAGACAGACTGCTCTGGATAACAACAGCTCAAAACAAGAGCCTATTTGTCTGCATTATTAGAGAGAGAACCACGGAGAGATCTGTCTCTCTAGACAAGCTTTTGTGAGCAGCCCCCTGGGTCATTCCTCTAATGGAGACACATCACATTTCCTGCCTATGAGCTTTACACAGGCTGGAATCCATCCTGCAATCATTTGCCCTGATGTGATTGTTCATTTACATGATAGTCACAGTGAAAATAACTCTGAGGAGTTCCAAAGCAGCCTCTCCCAGGAGCAAGAGGAAAAACCAAGCAGAGCAGAAGTGATTGCTGGGGAGCAGCTCCAGGCTTTGCAGGGCAGTGCTCTTTCATATGGTGCTCAAGTGGAGATTTCAACATCCATTTCAGCTGAGCATTTACCAGAGCTTCCAAATCACAAACCTCCAAGATCATCTACAGGGAAAGGGAGCAGAGAGGTTTGGTCAAAAGCTTTTTATAACTTAGAGGCAAGGTCACAGGATGAGGCACAGCAAAATCAGCTGCAAATCCCCCACATCACAGGATCCCAGGATGTTAGGGGTTGGAAGGGACCTCTGGAGATCCTCCAGTCCAACCCCCCTGCCAGAGCAGGACCAGACAATCCAGCACAGGCTGCACAAGAACACATCCAGACAGGGCTGGAAAGGCTCCAGAGGAGACTCCACAGCCTCTCTGGGCAGCCTGTGCCAGAGCTCTGTTATTCTTACAGCAAAGAAGCTCTTCCTTCTGTTGAGGTGGAGCTTCCTGTGCTGTAGTTTATACCCAGTGCCCCTCGTCCTACCCCAGGGCACAAGTGAGCAGAGGCTGTGCCTGCCCCTTCCTTTCTGACCCCTAGCCCTCAGATATTTGTAGCTACTGTTCAGATCCTCTCTCAGAGCAGCTCTTGGCACTTTCCTTAAGCCTGTGCTGGTTTTGGCTGGGAGAGAGTTAAAATTTCTTCCTAGTAGTGGGAATGGGTCCGTGGTTTGGATGTGTGCTGCAAGCAGCATTGATAAGGCAGGGATGTTTCAGCCACTGCTGAGCAGTGCTCAGCCAAAGCTTTTCTGCTCCTTACCCCACCAGGGTGCAGGCTGGGGGTGCATAAGGGGCTGGGAGGGGCCATGAGTGACCCCGAGTGACCAGAGGGATATTCCAGATCACACAACATCCTGCTCAGCTCTGGGGGCAGGAGAAGGGAGAGGGCACAGGCAGTGCCGGCACTTGTCTTTGCAGTCTGCATCTGGAGGGCAGCTTCCTGGAGCTGCCTGAACACCTGTCTGTGCTGGGGGCTGGGCAGCAATTCCTGCCTCTGCTTTCCTTGCACATGGTTTGTGCCTTCCCTGATATTCCCTGTGTCTTTACCTCCCCCATGACTTCTCCAACTTTTACCCTTTCCATTCTCTCCCCACCCCACTGGGGCAGGGAGTGAGCAAGTGGCTGGATGGGGCTCAGAGGCCACCAGAAGAACCCCAGAAGTGATGAGTCTGTGTCCTTCCAGCTACCTGCAGCAGCCTCTCAGCAAGCAATCACCTTAGTGCCACTCCTCTCTCTGTTGCCATCTGCCCCACAAAGGAGCACAGAAAGTCATCATCACTCTCTAATGAGCATGCACTTCTTGGATGGATTTAATTCACAGTTGCTCTTTCCATTCTCTTCCTTGTGCATCAATCAACACCAAAGGTGAGAAATTCATCTGCAAGGAATTCAGGGCAGGTTGCAGCAAGCATTACTCTGTTTCCCAGCAGGTCAAAGAGAACCTGATTCTGACCACAAGATTCTTGGGTTTATTTCCCACATTCAGATTCTGGCAGTGCTGTATTTGGGATGTAGCCTTCCAGCCACTCCTTATTCCTTTCAGGGCTAAAAACATCCAGTTTGTGAGAGATTGTGACAAAGACCCAATCCTGATGTCAAAGTCTCTCTTGTTACCAGGCCACCTGGGACATGCTTGACCCTTTCTGCCTCATCCTTAAATCAGAAAGAACAGTGCTGGTGAATCTTGGGGCAGAACACAGACCACAACACAGACCAGCACCCTGCCAGGTGCCCAGGTCCATTCTGGGTAGCACAGTGGGCATGGCCTTGCTCTCAGTCACACTCTCACCTGGTTCAGCTTCCAGCTGGGCCAGGTTTCACAGCACCTTTTGTTCTTCAGTTCATACTAAAACAATTCTTAGTCCTAGGGTACAAAAAAAACATTGGCAGGGAAAGCCTTTGTGGTGTCAAACTTATACAGCCCCAAGTTTACTGTGTCAAGAACTCTTTGTTATCTCCAGGTAGTGATAGGACTGGGGGGAATGGAACCAAGCTAGAAATGGGTAGATTCACCCTGGGTGTTAGGAAGAGGTTCTTCAGTATGAGCGTGGAGAGAGCCTGGTAGGGGTTGCCCAGGGAGGTGGTGGAAGCCTCATCCCTGGAGGTGTTTAAGGCCAGGCTGGGTGAGGCTGTGGACATGGTGACCTAATCTGAGGTGTCCTTGGGCATGGCAGGGGGGTTGGGACTATCTGATCCTTGTGGTCCCTTCCAGCCCTGCCTGATGCTATGATTCTATGTTCATTTATGTCCCAGCTACACACAAAAGAGAACTGAAAAGAATGAAATATGCACTTGGGAAAAAAAAAAAAAAAGACAATAAAAAAGCTAAGTTCTAAATTATCAAAATTATCATAAAGAATTTAACTCCAAACTATTGTAAATATTTTAAATAACTCCTACCTGCATTTTGACAAATGAAGCCCTTAGAAAGTGTTTGCACATCACCATCCAGACATTTACCTTCATTAGAGTTGTCACAGGAGACAGATGGGGAGAATAATTTGGTGCTGTGTTAAGAGGCTGAACGCTGAGTTCCCAACCCAAGGACTCCTGGTCCAGTGAAAGAACTTTCTCTGCAGCTACAAGTGCTAATCTGCCTTCATCTGAATGGAGTTAATAGATGTTTGCAGAAGCAGGCAGCTTAGGTGGCTTAATTAAGAAAACACTTGCTTGTCACCTTTAGGAATTCATTTCCTGCAAGGTCAGAGTTTGGTGGTCTCGCAGCTATCGCCCCGGCCCCGACGCGCTGGGCAATGATTAATGCTCTCTGCTCAGGAAAATTATGAGGTGCTACAAGGTGAAGTTAACTGAATTCACACAATGTGAAAACTCTCACTGAGGACCTGTGCTTGGCTTTTTCTTTAAAAGAGAAGAGGCAGGAGCCACACGCAGGTATTTCATGGAGTGGCTTGGGTTGCAAGGGGCTTGAGAGATCTTCTGCTCCCTGGGGATGTTGCACATCCCACCCCCTCCTTTCTCTCATCCCAGTGAGTCAAATAAAGCAGCCAAGATTGCTCTGCAGAGAGGTCTTTCGTTCCCATTTCATCACTTCAGAAGAAAAAAACACTGGGAGCATGTTCAGATCACATCAGAGTCATGGGGAAGAGCCAGGGACAGCATCGTGGCAGCCTCCTGCTCTGCTGCATGTTGCACACACAGGGAAAAGCAACAAGCAAAGAGTTCGCTCTTGTTTGGAAAAAGAAAGACACCCTCACAGAATGGCTCAGGCTGGAAGGGACCTCAGAGCTCCTCTGCTGCAACCTCCCCGCCATGCCCAGGGACACCTCTCAACCAGACTCAGATGCTTTGGTCTCATCCAGCCTGGCCTTGAGCACCCCCAGGCAGGAGGCAGCCACAGCCTCCCTGGGCAGCCTGTGCCAGGCTCTCACCACCCTCAGGCTGAAGAACTTCTTCCTCAGCTCCAGTCTCACCCTGCTCTGCCTCAGCTCCAAACCATTGCCCCTTGTTCCATCTCCAGACACCTTCAGGACAAGTCTCTCTGCAGCCTTCCTGCAGGCTCCATTCAGGCCCTGCCAGGCAGCTCTGAGGTCTCCCCACAGTTTGAACATCCTCAGCTTCCTCAACCTGTCCTCACAGCAGAGATGCTCCAGCCCTTGGATCATCTTCGTGGCCCTCCTCTAGACTCACTCCAGCAGCTCTTTGCCCTCCTTCTGCTGAGGACACCAGAACTGGAGGCAGGGTTGGAAGTGAGGTCTGGGCAGAGCTAAGGGGCAGAGTCCCCTCTGACAAACCTGCACATCTCCAATGGTAACACAGTGAAGCTCTTCTACAGGCACCACTGAGTCCAAGGGAAACAAGATATTAAGTGCTGGCAAGAGAATTATGCCTTCAGATATCACTGATCAATATGAGAGCTGGGCCCTTGCACAGACAAAATGCCCAGAAAAAAAATTGTTTTAATTCAGGTCATCCCCTTGGCTGTAACAAAAGCCACCACAAAACCAAACACCAAAACCCCACACGCAACCCTAACCAAACCAACCCCAAGCCAAAGAGAAGCCCCAAACCCTCTGTTTTATCACATCAGGGGAGAGCTTGGAATTTCTTCCCGTGGCTTTGTGTCTGCTTGGTAAGTAACAAGCTGTAGATCCTGTTCTGCACTCCTTCACTCAGTGCAGGCCTGTAGCTGCCTCTTTGAAGACAGCGTCCTGGGTGAAAGTCCTGCCTCAGGGCCTGTGCCCATTGCAGTGTTGCCACGAACCCCATGCAGCATCCCGAGCTGCTCAGGGAGAAGTAAAGGCAGGGATCTGCAATGAGAAGGTTGCTCTGTGCTGGGTTTTTGGTCGGCACTGCCCTGAGCTGTGCTCCTGAATCCTCAATACCTTGGCTGCCAAGGGAGCGGCCCCCTGCCCGCCGAGGGAGCGGCCCTTTTCCCAGTTCTTTGGTGATGAACTGTCCACCACCTTCTGAAACATGACCACAACCACTTCTTGTGGTGCTATTCACCAAAAGCACCTGGTGATGGTATAGTGAAGGTTGACAGCAACAGCATTTTAGGCAGAGCAACTTGTTTAAGGAGGAGAAAGGAAGTCCTGAAGATCAATGAGCAAACTGAAGGTTCGAGCAGCCCAGCCCCAGCAGTGTCACTGTTAACACAGACATGGACACCTCATTACAATTCCCTTTCCTCAGCTTGTGAGCCATTTAATTTACAGCTGGAGGTGACCTGAGCTTCACAACAACCTAATGTATGCCAAGCATTAAGAGATGCTCAGCACTCTAACAGAGAATCTTGGGCTCCACCACTTTGGCAGCCTCTGATCTTTTCCTATTGCCTGCACTTTACAACAAAACTCTGCATTTTGGCTTTAATTAGGGCCCCCAATTAGGAAAATGGAAGAATTCCTTGCTCTCAGCGTGCAGGATGAGCTTGCTGGCTCTCCTCATCTTTCAGATGAATGTGCTGAAAAGCAGAAGGTGGCATTGATTGTTCCAGCTGAACTGTCTCAGCAGCAGAGCTAAGCATGAATCATGAGAGTCTTTCTGAGCGCTGCTGCTGCAGATGGCTTCTGCTGCTGGCTGCTCAATACAAATCAGGTGAATTTCCTTGAGGGAAGGATTGAACTCCAGAGGGGGAGAAAAGTCAAGATTGAAGCAGTTCTTACTGGCCTGAATTGCAGGTAAAGAGCAACCATGGAGGGGAAAAAAGTAAAAAACACACTCAACAATTCATAAAGATTCTATTTTCAATTTACAAAAGCATTCAGAGTAATCCCTTCTGCTGTATTCTAGCAGGAAAGAAAGTGAAGAAATGACAGTGCTGAGAATCAGAACCATGGAATCATGCCATGGTAGATGCAGGGAATGATAGAATCATGGATTCACTGATTCATAGAATCAGGCAGGGTTGGAAGGGTCCACAAGGATCAGCCAGTGCCAAACCCTCTGCCATTGGCAGGGACACCTCACACCCAGGTTGCTCAAGATCTCATCCGGTCTGGCCCTGAACACCTCCAGGGAGGTTGTGGAGCACAGAGCACAGAAGTGGTGCTTCTATGCTCCACAACCTCCCTGGGCAACCTGTGCCAGTGTCTGCCCACCCTCACTGCCAGGAATGTGCTCCACAACCTCCCTGGGCAACCTGTGCCAGGCTCTCCCCATCCTCACTGTAAGGAATTTCATAGATTCACAGAATCAGTCAGGGTTGGAAGGGACCACAAGGACCATCCAGTCCCAACCCCCCTGCCATGCCCAGGGACACCTCACACCAGCTCAGGCTCATCCACAGCCTCCTCCAGCCTGGCCTTAAACACCTCCAGGGATGAGGCTTCCACCACCTCCCTGGGCAACCCCTTCCAGGCTCTCACCACCCTCATGGTGAACAACTTCTCCCTAACATCCAGGCTGAATCTACATATTTCTAACTTTGCTCCATTCCCCCCATTCCTATCCTTACCTGACATACCAAAAAGTCCCTCCCCATCTTTCTTAAGATACTGACAGGTCACAGTAAGGTCACCTCAAAGGCTTCTACTCCAACTATCCATGTCATTAAAAATAAAACCAACCCACAGCTCAGTTTGAATGCACTGAAAAGCACACATCAGCTGCAGGCAATGAGCTGGTTTGGCCATGATTAGAGCAGTTGTGTTTCCTCCAGCAGAACCAGCAGGCAAATCACTTCCCTGCAAAGAGGACCTCTGAGGAAACGGCTTGTAGATGATTTCAGAAGGAAATCTGGAGTCCTGTGTGCAGTTCTGGAGCCCCCAGCACAGGAAGGACATGGAACTGTTGGAGCAGGTCCAGGAGGCCACCAAGATGCTGAGAGGGCTGCAGCAGCTCTGCTGTGAGGACAGGCTGAGAGAGTTGGGGATCTGCAGCCTGGAGAGGAGAAGGCTTCCAGGAGACCTTGGAGTGGCCTTTCAGGATCTGAAGGAGGCTACTGGAAGGCTGGGGAGGGACTATTGACAAGGTCCGGGGATGGCAGGACAAGGGGAATGGGTTTGAAGTGTCAGAGGGGAGACTGAAACTGGATGTGAGGAGGAAGTTGTTTGCAGTGAGGGTGGTGAGACACTGGCACAGGTTGCCCAGGGAGGTTGTGGAGCACAGAGTCACCCAACATGATCACGTTGGGTGACTCTGTGCTCCACAACATCCCTGCNGTTCAGGACCAGGCTGGGTGAGACCTTGAGCAACCTGTTCTAGTGGGAGGTGTCCCTGCCTATGGCAGAGGGTTGGAACTGGGTGATCCTTGAGGTCCCTTCCAACCTTCCCATTCTATGATTCTAAGAAAGGGAAAACGCAAAATCCATTCCAGCATTTGCTGCAAATCACACAAGCACCAACTGATTCTCAAGTAGTGTCTTTCAGGATGGAATAATTAATGCAGCCAAGTAGCATACACAGGTGGGGGAGAAAAATGAGTGGAAGATGGGAGGTGCTGCAGTCTGAAAGTAATTACCATGGAGCTTTTTGCCACTAGTTCCATGCACAGAGAACTTTCTCTTAGTCCTGTACAAACTCATTTTCACCTCTGTGTCTCAGAAGACAAGGCAGGGCTCTGATTCACAAGCTCATCTCTTTCAAATAACACAGATTTTACACTCTGCTTAATCCAGGAGGAAATGGAAAAGGAAAGCCAATAAAAATCACCTTTCTTTAAAATGGACAGGCCACGATTTGAAAAGGTCACAAAATGGCATTTGCCTTACCTGGGCTGTTCTGAAGGTAAATACTGCATTAAGATGCAAAAAAAAAGAAACAAAAAATTTAAAAAGCCTCCAGAAGAAGTCAATAAATGAAGGCAACCAATGGTGGGTCAGAAATGACCACCCAGAGCTGCTGACCACTCTTAACTGCAGCAGGACTGGAGCCAACCTCTTGCTTCAAGAGGTTTTGACAGGTTTAATGAAAATCTGCACCTGCTCCAGCAGGTCC